>JAVIWB010006201.1:0-89723 GCA_031893035.1 Dermolepida albohirtum | reverse complement strand
ACCCTTTAATAGTAATACTCGTAAAAACTAGCAGAAACTATAGTACATTCGTCGCAACATAATAGCTGTCACATGAAGAAAGGGGTCATATATGATAGGAGAATACGAAAGATATTCCAAAACCCAGTGCCACGTAGACAACAAGGCAGTTACTTCAAGTACCAAATCAAATCAAAACTACAAAGTCTCATGGTAGGAGAGTATAGAAGATGTTCCAAGATCCAATGCCACGTAGGCAACAAGATAGTTACTTCTTCAAGTACCAAAACAAATCAAAACCACAACCTCTCATACTAGGAGAATATGGAAGATGTTTCAAAACCCAGTGCCACCTAGACAACAAGATAGTTACTTCTTCAAAATATGTTAGTGACATTATTGATTGTCAGAACCAGGTTGACTGCATTTATTTTAATTTTTCTCGTACATTCTATACTATTGATCATTTAGTGCTGTTAAATAAACTTTCCTTTTTTGGTTTTTGTCCTTGTCTTCTCAGTTATTCTTATTTTTTATAAATTACTTTCTTACGAGTTTCCCTTTTAATGCCTTAGACTGCGCTGGTGATATTAAAATTTTCAATGTAGTATTGTCAAATACGGATGCCATGTACTTACACGAGAGTTTTAATTTTATCATCTGTTATTTATTTATCTGTTAATCGTTTATCTTTGAATATCGACAAATGTTTTGTTATATCTTTTATTAGAAAATTAACACCTTTTCTTTCCTCTTATTCTATAAATAAACATATACTGGGTGCCTTATTCGTTCTTGCAGGGGTTTCAGTAGCTTGCACACTTTGAAGGTTTTCTATGGTTCTCTTGTTCGATCCAGATTGGAATACGCTTCAGTTGTGTGGTACCCACTTTACCATTCAGCAGTTTCTCCTGGAGCGTGTTCAAAAGAGGTCCATTAAATATTTATCCTACAGGATTGATGGACATTATCCCGAAAGGAAAGGTTTGACATCTGTCAACCATATTTAGTTACATTGTTTTGAATTTTGTACAACAACATTATTTTCGAGCTCATTGAAAATGTCTGAATTGATGTTAAATAAACAACGTTTGCGGGAAATTTTAATTTTCTGCTTTAATTGGAAGAAAAGTGCGGCTGAAGCTCAACGATTTCTTGCAGAAGTGTATGGTGAAACTGCTCCAACAAAAAAATCATGTTGTGAATGGTATCGACGATTTAAATGCGGTGATTTCAGGGTTGAAGACAGACTCCTCAACCAAAAAAGTTTGAAGACGAGGAACTGGAGACATTACTGGATGAAGATTCATGTCAAACGCAAGAAGAACTTGCAAAAACGTTGGCAGTAACTCACCAAGCCATTTCAAAACGTTTAAAAGCATTGAGATTCATTCAAAAGCAAGGAAATTAGTTTCCACACGAATTGAAGCCAAGAGACGTTGAGAGACGATTTTGCACGTCATAAATGCTGCTTGAACGCCATAAAAGGAAGTCGTTTTTGCATCGAATCATTACTGGTGATGAAAAATGGATTCATTACGACAATCCTAAATGAAAAAAATATTATGTAAAGCCTGGCCAGCCATCAACATCAACGGCGAAGCCAAATATTCATGGTGCCAAGGTAATGCAGTCTACTTGGTGGGATTCGACGGGTGTTATCCATTATGAGCTGTTAAAACCCGGTGATTCTATTACAGGCGAGCTGTACAGACAACAATTAATTCGTTTGAAGAGAGCAATCGCCGAAAAACGACCAGAATATGCGACCAGACATGAGTCTATAATATTCCATCATGACAACGCTCGGCCGCATGTTGGAAGACCAGTTAAAAACTATTTGGAAAACAACGGCTGGGAAGTTTTACCTCACCCGCCTTATAGCCCAGACATTGCTCCTTCTGACTACTATTTATTTCGATCGGTGCAGAATGCCCTTATTGGAATACGCTTCACTTCAGTCGAAAGAATCAAAAATTAGCTTAGTTCGTTTTTAGCCTCAAAGGATGAACGATTCTTTTGGGAAGGAATCCATTAATTGCCCGAAAGATGGAGAAAAGTTGTAGCTTCCGATGGACAATACTTTGAATAATATGTTCATTCATTTCGATTATAAAATAAAGGCTCTTTTTACAAAAAAGTAACCGAATTAAGTTGCACACCCAATAAATTAACCAAGGAGGTGATAAACTGTCCCCCTAAGAATCTAATTTAAATGAAAGAGGTAATAGTAAAATTTTAATCGAATTTTTGATGATACATTCGACGACTGTATGAAACCTTTCATAACCGATCTGCATTTATCAGGTTGTTACATATGAAATGTCCGATTTTGTAAGGAATAAAAAAAGTCTAAATTTAAAAAAATATAAATATTTCTTCTGCAATCAATAGTTTGTTGCCAACGGCCTGGAAGCTGAAAAATTCCCTTTGAAAAGAAATCTAGGTTTTGACGGCTCACATATTGCTCAAACACTGCTATTACAGACTCCCGGTCAGGGAAGTCCCTATTTTTTAAGTGAATGTCTAAACTTCGGAAAAAATGAAAATCAGTTGGCGAAAGATCAGGTGAATAAGGTGGGTGAGGGAGAATTTCGTAACCAAATTCTGAAAGTTTTTGGATTGTCTGTCGTGCAACATGAGGTCTTGAATTATCATGAAGAAGTATGGGTCCACGTCTATTGACTAGTGAGGGCTGCAAGCGGCTCAATTTTCCATGCATAGTTTCCAGTTGGGCACAATAGGACGCTGCCGTGATGGTTTCACCAGCTTGCAAAAATGAATAGTGAATAATACCCTTACTGGTCCACCATACAGTCACCATAATCTTTCGCGGGTGAAGTGATGCTCGTGCATGCTGTCTTGGTGCTTCACCTCGATCTAACCATTGTCCTGACCGTCTCCGATTATCATAAAGTATCCACTTTTCGTCACACGTTACCACTCGATGAAGAAACGGTTCAACTTTCTGTCAATTAGCCAAAGAGGTAGCCACCTCTAATCGACGGAGCTTATTGGCTTCCGTTAATTGGTGCGGCACCCATCGATCGAGTTTCTTCACTTTGCCAATCGAAGAAAGGTGACGACTAATGGTGGTAATGGACACTTGAAATGTTTCTGCAAGGCTACGCACTGTTGTCGACGGATTACTTTCAACTTCTACACGCAGCTCGTCGTCATTAACGGTGCTACGCGCATATCCGCGAGGCTCATTTTCCAAATCAAAATTCCCCTCGCTGAACTTTTTAAACCATCGCCGTAATGTGCGTTCATTACACGTGGTTTCACCGAACGTCTGATTAATTTCTCGCGTTGCTGCAGCTGCATTTAATCCCTTTTTAAATTGAAAGGGGTAAATTGCCCGAATATCTCTTACCGACGGCATTTCCATAGGCGAGACAAGGACAGGTGTATTAAACTTTCCAAGAAATGGAACAGGTACACACTTCAAAATAAATACCCTTTTCTACAAATACAGTAAGAATTTTCACCAAAAATATACACGTCTTCACACAGGTGCGATTCAATTCAGACTGAAGGAAAAAACGGACATTACATTTGTAACAACCTAATATATTGTATTTATTACCGGTTACAACACGTGCTCTAATAAAGCGAAGATTATATTAAAGAAAATATTTCACTTACCCGCTAATAGGAACAGGAATGCAACTGAAAACAAGATACTGTAACAAAATCTTTTAGTGACGAACTGTCTTTCGGTATTGTTCCGTCTGCTCGTCTCCACGCTCAGTATTCTCTGCATATCGATAAAACAATCAGGACACCGACTGAACGTGTACACATCGAAACAACCGATTAATTCCTTTTCTTTTTTTAACTGAGACCGTCCGTCACTACAATACGAACAGTAAAAACACATCAAAACGTAAATGTAATCAAATATTAATGCCGTTTCTAGTACAGTTCCATGGGAAAATGCATTCGAACGAAAACAGACGGCCGGCCACTGTACGCGCGCGTAACAACATAGGTTCATGAGGTGTAATTAGACGGTTTTTTTTTGCCGTGCGTTTGTGTGCGAAAAGCGACTGTTACAATACGTTTTTGTGTGTTGAAGGAACAGAATACTGGCTGCCTTCCAGTCATGTTTGAAATCAACAAGTCCACAATCCACCACAATTAACCATTTTGCCAAATATAACAACACCACACGCACACACACACACACGCGCGCAAAACGTTCATGCAGCAATGAGCTTTGTCTAACATGAAACGTCCGAAAATCACAAACCGAGGATTGTTTAGCCGATCTTCCTTCAAATAAAATTTTAATTTTAGTCGACGATTTTCAAAGGATATTTACGGGAGTTCGCAGTTGCAAATAGTCTTGGAATGTACACATATACTGACGATCATATGTTTGATCGCGCAGAATAGATTTTTATAATCTCGTCTATTGAAATGAACAGAAAATGCACAGTATATACAGGTGGTCAGAAATTCGTGGATGATCGTCAGGCAGGGCGATTCCGGATCGACTATCCTAGAGCAGAAATGTTGTTTCGTCATTAGGTAAGCCACACGAATTGCTAAAAGAAGTGTAGATTTGGAAACATGGTATAAAACCATGAATAACTCAGAAGAAATGATATGACAAAATACGAGTTTTATTTAAACCTAATGAAAATCACAATAATAATAATAATAATGTATATATTTGCCCAACAGATCTTTACGATCCTATTACAGAACAACTTTTAAGTCTAATTACTTCTGCTTGGACTTACAGTGAACACCCAATTTTCTAAATACATTAAATACTTATTTGTAAGGCCCACCACCATAAAAAGAATGGATACACTTATACACTACAAACACGGTAAGTGCATTGATGTAAAATCGTTGGTAATGGATTATAGTTTATATCCATGGCTGTTAAATTATTAAAATTATTACATACACTACCGATCATATTTATTTGCTCACCCCAATTTTATGTGTTTCTTGAAATACGAATTATCTTTCAAAAAATCTGTATTATTATTATTCAACAATATTATTAGTGGAAGTAATTCCATATGAATTTCTACGAAAATCTTAAATTGTTTTTGATATATCGTAAAGGTGTCATAAATTGGAAAAATACCATAAATATTATATAGGCTAATCCCTACAGTATTAACACCTGCATTTCCGAAAGGTATTACCAATATTGTGTTATTGTACTAACTAATTACAATATTAGGATGTGTTATTTAAAAAGGAAAATAAATTTTATGTCAGTCATCGTTCATCTTTTGTTGCGAAAACAGTGAAATAGAGAGTTATTGTGAATATTTTAATGCAATGCCGAAGACAAAGGAATTATCTATTGAAGTGCGCCCTATGATAATTGCTTATCATCGTACGTGTAAAAGTAATCGCGAAATTGCAAAACAATTACGATTAAATCGCAGAACCGTTGATTATAATGTTAAAAAATTTGAAGAAAGTGGTGCATTTTCCAACAATAGAAGATCTGGACGACGCAAAGCGACGACATCTGCAGATGACCGGCATCTAATGCGGATAAGTAGACGCGATAGACGAAAAACAGCACCAGAAATTGCTGCTGAAATGAATAGAGCACGTGCTAAACCAATTAGTGTGTTCACGGTACAGAGAAGGTTAGGGCAAGCGGGTTTATACGGAAGAATTGCTCTGCGAAAACCACTACTACGAAAGCAAAACAAGATAAAACGACTAAATTGGGCTAAAGAACATAAGAATTGGACGATTGATCAGTGGAATAATGTGTTGTGGACAGAAGAATCGAAGTTTGAACTTTTCGGTAGTAAAAGGCGAATATTCGTAAGAAGATCCGCAGGAGAAAGAGTACTGCCAGAATGTATTGCGCCTACCGTAAAACATGGAGGAGGTTCAGTAATGATTTGGGGGTGTTTTGGTGGAAGAACTGTAGGCGATCTCGTCAAAATTGAGGGAATCCTAAGAAAAGAAGGCTACAAGGAAATTTTAGAAAATAACACTGTTCCTTCAGGACTAAGGATTTTTGGCGAAAACTTTGTATTTCAACAGAACAACGATCTGAAACACACTTCTAGATTGTGTGGCGATTACTTGCGTCAACTAGAAGAGCAAGGGCAAATCTCTATAATGGTATGGCCAGCTCAAAGTCCTGATCTGAACCCAATAGAGCTTCTCTGGGAAAAATTGGACTGGAAGGTTCGAGAACGTGCTTTATCATCCACCACTGTACTGTGGGAACAACTTCAAGAAGCCTGGGCACAAATTACAGAAGATACACTGCAAAAATTGAAATTCAATTGAAATTGAAACAACTTCCCACCACTATTTTTGCCCGAGTGTGAGCAAACGCGACACCCATCTTGCGCACACCTTTCTCATGTCCAAATTTTCAGATAATATGCGATGTACCGCACTTTTTGAAATGCCTACTATATCTGCTAGCTCGCGTACTTTCAGACGCATTGTGAATTTTCTTCACCATTTCTGGAATCGTCACCTCATTTGGTCGACCACTGCGATCCTCGTCTTGGCAGTTCGTACGGCCTCGTTTAAACTCTGCTACCCAATATTTCACTGTTGTAAACGAAGGAGCAGACTCACCCAAAGTAGAATCCAGCTTTTATATCGGTTGGGCTGAGGCCTTTCAAATAAAAGTATTGTATCACGAAATGATGACCAATTTTCTCCATTTTTACAAATTCACTGAAAACGTTAACTGTTGATGGCTGCCAAACAAATACTAAACAATGTGGCGTCTCCAAACTGAAACATATGTTTCATAGATTGCATATTTTCTAATACAGCGATATTTTTCAAACGACTACCGCCATCTCTAGATCAGGCCGGGTACTTATGGGACTACCTTCGTATACACATTTCCATATATACAATAAAAAAAATTGCGTTTAGTCTATTCGGTAGAAATATTGTTCCTACAATTTGAAGGTTCAAGACACCAAATGTTCACAGAAAACTTTTTTTGTGTCCGCATTCGCGAATCGAGACTTCCATCCGCCCAGAACTGGAAATTGTGATTATGGAAGACACTATTTCTTATACACATGCAGTCGTCATTCCATAATGATAAAATTCTTCATTAAATTGTGTTGCGAAATATTATTCTTTGCAAATTGTAATTTTAGTATAATAGTTGTGCTTTTGTAACATGAAACTGTCTTAAAAGCTTTTACATAAGCACCTAAAAGTTGTTGTGTTACTTGGAATTTTCATTTCCTGGGCTATTTGTCTAGTGCAGTAAGTACCATTCTAATGAACAATATCCAAATTTCCTTCTTCAACTTGTAACGTACGACGATGTCTTAATCTACCTGCATCGCATTGACTGACAACAAATGTACCTGTTTCACGAAGCCTCCAATCTTCGTAATGTGCTGGTAGATGGGTGTTGCCGGCTGTAGATATCATATTGTATATTCATCTTTTGCCAAGTGCGCATTTCAGTTGCAAAACCCAAATACGACATTATATTGTAAATGTATTCGTTGGAAATATATTGGGTTGACAACTAAGTACTTTCGGTTTTGTAGTATAGAATAAAACACTTTTTTTTAAAACAAAGAATAGTTTTTAATCAATTATATATTTTCCATTTTGCTCAATTACCTTTTTGCCATCTTTCTTTCAGCTGCATGATTCCGCGCTCATAAAATTTATGGTCCTTATCAGCAAAAAAGTGAACCAGGTGCGAGTGAAGGTCATCGTCATTTGTGAAAGTTTTACCATTCAAAGAATTCTGCAAACTTCGAAATAAATGGTAATCAGATGGTGCTAGATCAGGGCTGTATGGGGGATGTGGCATCACTTCCCAGCCAAGCTCCAATAGTTTCCCACGAGTTGCCAAAGATGTGTGAGGCCTCGCATTATCTTGGTGGAAAACTACACCTTTCCGATTTGACAATTCTGGCCGTTTTTCTTTGATTGCTTCATCCAGTTTTATTAATTGTTGACAGTAAACATCAGAATTGATCGTTTGGTTTCTTGGAAGCAGCTCAAAAAACACAACACCTTTGTAATCCCACCAAACTGACAGCATGATCTTTTTGGATGCAATTCAGCTTTCGATGTAGTTTGAGCTGGTTTATCGTGTTTGCTCCATGATCGTTTTCGAACTATGTTACTGTACAGGACCCATTTTTCATCACCAGTGATGATTCTTTTTAAGAAAGGGTCGGTTTCATTTCGTCTAAGGTGCATATCGCAAAAGTTGATTCTTTGTGTTAAATGAATTTCTTTCAATTCGTGAGGTACCCAAATATCAAGCTTCTTAACCAGCCCAAGACATTTTAAATGTTTTTCAATTGTTGTGTGCGATACATGTAGCCTCTCCGCAATCTCTCGAACAGTTATATGATGATCCTCTTCAATTATGACTTTGATTTGGTCATCATCAACTTCAGTAGGCCGACCAGAACGTTGCTCATCTTTGAGGGAGAAATCTCCAGAACGGAATTTTTTATACCAATTCTGACACGTGCGCTCTGTTAAGCAATTAGCACCATAAACTTCACATGTCTTTTTGTGAGCCGCAGCAGCTTTCTTTCCTTTACGGAAATGAAATAGTAAAATATGTCGAAAATGTTCGTTTCTGCACTCCATTTAAAATTAACCCACAACTAATAGCTTTAATGAAAATCACGCACTACTTGCTTCTGAAGTTACGTCAATGTGACTAGTATCACGCGCAAACGGTAAAGTACAGCACTAACATACGTTATACAAAAAATAAAGCAACGCTCTCTATCAGTAAAAACCGAAAGTACTTAGTTGCCAACCCAATACATTACAAATTGCTTGAGATGTCACAAAAATAGGGTAAGTAATGGAAGCGAAAATAATGAACGTTGAACTGGCAAACGTCGAAATTTGGCAAATAATTATTTTTGAATTACGAACATTATTCTAGGCCAAGGTCGCCGTATGTATTTTAACATAAAAAAAGCAGTTAAAGACATATTTAATAAAGCAAAATATTGGCATGAAACGATTAATTACACATACCGTGACACATAGAATGCAGTGCATCATTGTTAAATACATTTAATATAATAAAAATATTATATATTAAGTTACAACAGAGTTTTGTTTTCTTCTCTTAAGACTGCACTACTGTTTCTTTCGGCGTGCATTGCATGATATAATCTACTGAAGTTATTATCCATAAGACGACAAAGCGCTTTTAGAATATTTGATGTCAACATGTTTATATGCAATGAGAGTGTAACTTGGGACTTTTCCCTTTTTTAAAAGTTTTATGAACGACTATTTGATTAAGCACTTAGTGTGGAAAGGTAAAAAGTAGCTACTGATGATTTTCAAGATGGCATGTAAAACAGAAAAGATACCAAGGAGTTGATATATTTCTGTATAGACGAGAGTGGTCTGAAAAGTTTCCGACCTCATCGTGAAGAAGGCAGCACTCATCAATAAAAGCTAGGGATTGTAGTTGTGTATCTATTTTCAGGTACTCGCCAAAGTTTCAGCCATTTCGGACGCGCTGTTAAATAACAACAGTTGTTTGTGTGAGTCGATGTGAGTGTCGAGTATCGAGCTGTCATTAAATATTTGTTTTTGAAAGGCAATACGCCCACGCAAATCAAAGATGAATTGGATTTTGCACCATCATTTACCAGAGTGAAATTTTAAGCAGCTGAATTTAAACGTGGCCCTAAGATGGGAGACGATGAACGTTCGAGGCGTCCAAAAACTGCAACTACCGACGATAACATTGCTAAAACCCACCAATTAGTGCCAGACGACCATCGAACTAAAGTGAGAGAGATAGCAAAGGCTATGAATATGTCTAAAGAACGTGTTCGTCACATGTTAAATCAAAATTTAGGCATGAGAAAGCTGTCCGCGCGTTGGGTGCCGCGTTTGCTAACATTAGACGAAAAACGTGTTCGAATGAACATTTCCAACGCTCTGTTGTCGCAGTTTAGGCGCAATAAATCCGTGTTTTGGCGCCGATTAATTACTGTAGATGAAACTTGGATACACCATTATACGTCCGAAACAAAAATACAGTCAAAACAGTGGACTGCAAAGGGGGAACCGGCTCCAAAAAAAGCGAAAACTGTTTTTTTCGGCTGGGAAAGTCACGGCGACTGTTTTTTGGGATAGTCATGGAATTATCTTAATCGATTATCTCCAAAAAGGAAAAACTATTACAGAAGCATACTACGCATCATTCCTTGACAAGCTGAAGGCAGAAATTGTGGAAAAACGACCACATTTGCAGAAAAAGAAAATCCTGTTTCACCAAGACACCGCGCCGCCTCACGCCATGGCGAAAATCCACGAATTACGATTTGAACTGCTTGGCCATTCGCCTTACTCACCAGATCTAGCCCCTAGCGACTTTTTGTTTGTTCCCTCATCTAAAAATTGCGCTCGTAGGACAGAGATTTTCGTCAAACGAGGAGGCAATCACCTTCGTGACCAATTATTTTACAGAGAAAAACACCGAGTACTTATTTGGACGAGTTACAGATAAGGGAGCATCGCTGAGAGAAGTGTGCAGAGTTACAAGGAGACCATGTATAAAAATAAATATAAATTTTAAGAAAAAAATGTCTTTTATCTTTGTTAGGTCGGAAACTTTTCAGACCACCCTCGTAAATCCTTTTTGAACATGAATTCTCGTCATTTAGCCGTTGGAAGAAAAAAGACAAAAAACATTTTAACCGAAGAACGACCTAGAAAGACCTTAACGATCTTTATTAAAAAAGGACTTGAAAGGTAAATCATGTAATATGTCAAATTGTTCGATTCATCGAATATAAATGATTACGTAGCAACCCACTATTACAAAAATTATTTTGTTGCGCCAGTTGTGCAAAAACGGCCTGTTTTAGAGAGAGATTTATAGATTTATTAAGTAATACAAGAATGTTTCATAAATACGCCAATTCGAGAGGACATTTAATGTATGAACTAAAACTACGCAAACTACGAGGATAGTTTGATAAATAGTGAGAATGGCACATAGGTGGCGCTCTAATTGGTAAAACAAATGCACCGTAATTTAGGTTGCCTATTTATATGTTTACATTCCGATATTTAGATAAATCGGTTGATTAGTTTATTTTTGACAGCTGATTGAAAAAGAAGCAACACGTCGTTTTGTTAAAATGGAAAGAGCAGAGTATCGTGCGGTGATTAAATACTTGTACGTAATTAAGGGTATGAAAGCTAGCGAAATAACAGGTGAGTTACGGGACACATTAGGTGAATCTGCTCCATCATCCGCCACAATAAGTAGATGGGTAAATGAATTTAAATATGGTAGAACAAGCTGTGTTGATGAAGCGCGCTCTGGAGCACTCAAAATCGTGACTTCTAAGGAAATGATTATAAAAATCCATAATATTATTACGCAAGATCGACGACTCAAAGTGAGAGAGGTGGCAGATATGGTAAACATTTCAACAGAACGCGTACACCACATTTTAACGAAAGAATTGGGCCTTTCCAAGCTTTCGGCAAGACGGGTGCCCCGATTGCTTACGACTGATCAAAAGTTCACTCGTTTGCGCGTTTCCAATGAGTGTTTGAACCTTTATAAGCGGAATCCGGTTGATTTTTGTAGGCAATTTGTTACTTGCGATGAAACTTGGATACACTACAGTACCCCCGAAACTAAATAACAGTCTAAACAATGGTTAGAACGTGGTTTTGCACCTCCAAAGAAAGCGAAAACCACTTTATCGGCAAACAAGGTGATGGCATCAATTTTTTGGGATTCAAAGGGCATTTTGCCCATTGATTACCTTCAGAAAGGTGCCACAATAAACGGAAAATATTATGCAGAACTTCTACAAAAATTAAATGTTGAGATTCCTGCTAAACGGCCAGGAATGGTAAAGAAAAAGATTCTGTTTCACCAAGACAACGCTCCCTCGCATACCAGCACAGTTGCAATGTCCAAAATCCACGAGTTGCATTTCCAATTAGTACAACATGCGCCTTATTCGCCGGATCTAGCCCCTTCCTACTTCCACCTGTTTCCAAAATTGAAAACGGCACTAGGTGGAAAGAAATGTTCGTCTAACGACGAGCTTAACATCTTCGTAAATGAGTATTTTGCAAGCCTTCCGGAATCGCATTTTAGAGATGGCATAAGGGCATTGGAGCACCGTTGAAATAAATGTATTGCTCTTTTAGGAGAATACACTGAAGAATAAAAATTTTGTATTTAAAAATTCGTGTTTTTTTTCCATTCTCACTACTTGTCAAACTACCCTTGTAGATTTATTGAGTATGACAAGGCTGTTTGATAAATACGTCGATTCTGGAGAACATTTAATGTATGAATTAAAACTGAAACATTTTCGAAAAACCGGCAAACCATAAGTGATGCTTTAAAAGAAAACGGTAAACTTTAATAGAAATGCACTCCAAATTAATGAAAATATTTCACCGCTTTCTCTTCCATTCAAAAACAAACGAAAAATTTTCATGAAACGAATTACTTAATAAAAAAAAATATATAAAACGAACATTCTTTTTTCTAAATCC
The DNA here is from genome assembly GCA_031893035.1 of Dermolepida albohirtum. Lineage (NCBI taxonomy): Eukaryota > Metazoa > Arthropoda > Insecta > Coleoptera > Scarabaeidae > Dermolepida > Dermolepida albohirtum. The sequence continues at coordinate 77,216 of JAVIWB010006201.1, read as the reverse complement.
TGCGGGATTTATTAATAGCGCACATGGTCGAGGACGTCTATGTATAAACACGCGCCACGAAGGCAACCATAACCTGAATTATAATACATAAACTAATTTTACCAACAATATGAACACTGCATTCCCGTAAATGTACGTCGGTTTTAACGCGTATTTTAAGTAAGTACATAGATATAGATACATCCACGTATTACGCCAAACACAACCCGGATAATTCGGGAAAATTAAATTGAATTTAATTCGGCGAAATGTTCACCACACAATGGACTATTATTCCCATTTTATAGGACACCGTAAGGCAATTATTTTAATATATTTGGCTCGCATTATTTGAAAACGTACACATGGTAACTACGTGTACATCTATTAGACATAAATACACACACCTATTTACGTAATTTACCGTTCAAAACGGTCATTTAATCAACTTATTTGCGCCAACCAAAATTCCCTTCGTTTTGAATTTAAATGGAAACTCGGGCACATTTTCACAGATGAAGTTGTTGGCAATTATTAGACCAAGTACAAAGTTGTGAGAGATTAAATACTGTTCATTGGATTTCATGACAAGATGCTCGTTTACCTTTCTCCATATTTTAATAATAGAATTAATTCAGACCGGTATAATGGATTTCAATTGTTTGTATTTATTGGTAAATTTTAATGAAGACGTTGATCAAATTTATCAATTAAGGTTAATATAACCCCTTTCCACAATAATTTTCGCATTCTCTATACGTATTTTAACAACTAAGTTGTCATCATCAGCGAGGAACCATTAGTAGTCTTAACACAGTGATACTGTTTAAAATATACGAGGGATGTTTCCAAAGTTCTGGGAATTACATATAATTTTTATAATTTTGTTAATTTTCGTCAATATTACAATGTCTTCTTTCAACATAATCTCCATTTAACTGAATACATTTATCCCAACGATAAACTAATTTTTTTAAGCCGTCCTCAAAGAAGTTTTTCGGTGTCTTGTCGATCCACCTATTTATGGCACGTTTTACGTCAGTTAAACTTTCAAATCGAAGGGTTTTTTCAAATCTGGGAACAAATGGTAATCACTGGGTGCAAGATTCGGGGAATAAGGTGGGTGCGGCAGCAATTCCCATCGTAAATCGTTCAAAACATCCTTCGTTTTTCTTGCGGTGTATGGTCTTGCATTATCCTGTTACAGTAACGGACGCTTATACAACTTTCCAGGCCGTTTTTTGACTAGTGCCTGTCACAGTGGTCCAGATAATAAATTTGAATAATATTCTGCATTAATTGTAGTACCTCTCGGCAGACAATCCATGAAAATAATCCCTTCGCAATCCCAGAATACAGTAAGCATTACCATTCCAACAGACGGAACTGCACGCGCCTTAAGTGGAGGCCCTTCTTCAGGTTTGCGCCATTCTTTGGATTAACTTTTCGTCTCAGGATTGAAACAAGGAATCCACGTTTCGTCAGTGGTTATTATTCGTTGCCAACGGACTAACAGCTCTTGAACTTGACGACAAGTATCGGACCTATCGAGTTTCTGTTCTGGTCCCAACAGCCTTGGCACCTAGCGCGCCGAAACCATGCTAACGCCCAAACAATCATGCAAGATGTCATCGACTTGTCGTGTACCTATCCCTAGGTGTACAATAATTTGACGAATAGTCATTCGCCTGTCGCCTGTCAGTAGGTTTTCGACGGCAGTAATGTTTCTTCCATTTACTGACGTGCTTGGCCGCCCACTGCGTGGATCGTCTTCTAGTGACGTTCTACCGGCTTTAAAACGATCGATCCACCGATAAACAGTACTTTTGGATTCTGCAGATTCACCAAATACTCCTTGTAGACGACTAATAATTTCTGACGTTTTCACATCTTCGTTCCACAAAAAGAAAATTATCGCTCTTTGAGATTTTGCCGTGTGTTACATGGTTACACAGTTAAACAGTGCTACTAAATCAGTCGAATACCTAAATCAAACTGAACAATGTTGCACTAGATAGTTTCATAAACAGGTCAAGACTTGTCTGGCATCAATAACATTGCGTATAAGTTCTGCGTTATTTAATTATAGCACCAATTCTCAGAATTCTCACCCCTCGTACAAAGACAAAGTCCATTGTAGACCTTCACACTGTCGAAAGCCGAACAGATATGTTGCAACATTTCTAACTGAATTCCACAAAGACTAGGAGCTTTGTCTTCAATCCAATAACTACCAGTTTCGGCATTTACGATAATTATCATTATTATTGTTACTTTCATTAAATTTAAATAAAACTGGTATTTTATCATATCATTGCTGCTAATTTATCGATAGTTCTACACCATGTTGTCAATCAAGTCTACTTTCTTTTAAGCAATTCGCATCGTGAATTTCTGACGTGCCTGTATATAAAAACAAAATTAATTAAGCCAAAAGTAATAACAAAACACGTAATAAAGTTGCAAGCATAAAATATATAAGCTCTGGTAAAAAAGTAGATATCAAACGATTTGTATACTTAGGGGTTGTAAAAGGTGTTCAAATAAAACATTTCATTTTTAATAGCCCGCAATTTTAACAGTTGTAATGGCTCAACCTGTAACTACTTGACAGATGACAAGTAAAAACTACGCCATTAATAAAAGTGGAACGATATACGCTTCAACAACGCATTGAAATTATTAAAATTCACTAGAAAAATGGTGAAAATTTCGCGGTCACTGTTCGCAAAACTAAAGCATTTTTGGATCGTCGTGAAGCACCTTCTCGGCCAGCAATTGTGAGACTGGAGGAAAAATTTGAGCTGTTGGGATAAGTTAGTGATGTGGAGAATCGAACTCGTGCACGTCGCTCAAGAACAGCTGAGAATATTGCTCTTGTAGCCCATAGTGTTGAGGAAAACCCAGGTTTGTCCATTTCTCGTGAATCTTTGTAATTGGGCATTCCACAAACGACATTACACCGTATTTCGCAAAAAGACTTAGGTCATAAGGCTTTTAAAGTTCAGTTAACACAAGAACTCACGCCTACCGACCATCAACAACGTGGTGTCTTTGATGATTGGGTGAGTCTACTCCTTCGTTTATAACAGTAAAATATTGGGTAGCAGAGTTTAAACGAGGCTGTATGAGCTGCCAAGACGAGCATCGCAGTGGTCGACCAAATGAGGTGACGACTCCAGAAATGGTGAAGAAAATCAATAATGCGATACTGGCTGATCGTCGATTGAAACTGCGCGAGCTAGCACACATAGTAGGCATTTCAAAAAGTGAGAAAGCTGTACGCAAGATGGGTGCCGCCTCTGCTCACACTCGAGCAAAAACAGTGTCGTGAAGATGTTTCAATTGAGTGTTTAGCGAAGTTTCACAGCAACAAAGTAGAATTTTTACGCTGTTTTATAGCCATGGATTAAAATGGGTCCATCATTTCACACCCACGACAAAAGAACAATCAAAACAATGGATTCGAAAGGGAGAACCGGCTCCAAAGAAGGTGAACACTGTTTCATCTGCAGGCAAGGTCATGCCATCGGTTTTTTGCGATGCGCGTGGAATAATTTTCATTGACTATCTTAAAAACGGAAAAACTATCAACGGCGAGTATTATGCGAAATTATTGCAACGTTTGAGCGAAAAAATCAAGCAAAAACGGCCGCATCTGACTAAGAAGAAAGTGTTGTTTCAACGAGACAATGCACTAACTCACAAATCCGTCATTGCAATTGCCAAAATTAATAAAATAAAGTTTGAATTGCTACTTCATGCACCCTATTCGCCAGATTTAGTCTCCACGGAATATTTTCTGTTTCCAAACTTGAAAAAATGGCTCAGTGGTTAAAGATTTTCCAACGATAAAGAAGTAATGTCGGCAGTTAATGGCTATTTTGAGGAGCAAGACAATTCTTGTTATAAAAAGGATATCGAACTTATTGAACATCGCTAGGAAAAGTTTATAGAAGTGATTATGTTGAAAAATAAATATATTTTCTTCCAAAATTTTTGTGTTTACTTTGTTGGGTCGGGTACTTCTGCGACCACCCTCGTAGACCAGTTTCGATATTGTATTCACCTTACGCCATTTAAAAGGAAAAAAAACTTTCAGTGATTGGTTTGCACGTATAAAATAATTAATCAAAAAAATACAATAAATTCAATCAATCACAACCATTGCATTTAAATGCTTTCTTTTTAGCTATTCGTGAAATTTTCCGACTAGACCTCGTATGCTGATTTACGATTTGTGCATAATTTCGATTCGGATATAATTTCGAATTGCATCCATCTGATTCTTCGAATTCATCTGCGCCCGTGTGTATATTTAAGCAACTAGGTTATTAATAAAACCTGTTAATAATACATGAATTATGAGATATTGACTTTATTTGTTTAGCGTGCCATTAGTTTAAGGCCTGTATTTCAAATGTAAACTAATAATGTCGCACTTTCAAATGTTTACTCTTTCATATGACAGATTTCCAATATTAAATTATTTTGTTTGTCAGATGGACAGTTCGTTTTCTTACTGACGTACTAAGATCTAATACAAGCTTATTGTTTTTCTTGAAAGGTTCTAACGAGCAAACGTATGGGAACAATTAGGAGATTTTGCGTTTTATTTGATTGCTACATTAAAAGAAGTAAACGTCACAGTTGCATGACTTTTGCGTAAGATCAATATGAAGTATTTAAAGATTTAAATTTACTTCGCGTTTCGGTACCTAGTACTGTCAAGGCGTGTTTGTCCTCATAAAATGCAGAGACAACTTATACTTGTCTGTACAAAATCAGTTATTACGACAGTATACGAAGGTTATACTGTAAATTCGCGAAACAAACATTTCCTACTTTTGCAATTCAATGTTTCGATACTTTTGATTGCATTGATTGTTGAAAGGGAAACACACCATCTTTGGCGTGTCCCTTTTTTTTTATTTGTGTAATATTGCGAACACCGCGTTGTGTTGAACGCTTTGTCTAGCTCGGGCGTCGCAATAAATGCAGATAAATCAAGAACAACAAACAACTAATACAATAAAGTACTTACGTGAACAAGGCGCAGCTGTAAATAAAAGGTTAACACAAGGTAAAATAAAAACAGCAAAAATGCCCCTTTAATTAACACAAAACATTAAATAATATTGTATTTATTATTACCGAACTAAAGGAGGTAATATTAGGTGCGCAACTAAGTTCTCGCTGTTTTTTTTTACGAAAGTGCAACTTTATTGTGAAAAAATGTTTACAAATTAATCATTCAAAATATTGCCCATCGCTAGCGACAACTTTTTCCCATCTTTCTGGCAGAGCTCGAATACCGTCACGGTAGAAGTGTTCGTCTTTTGAGGCTATCCACGAATCAAGCCATTTTGAGATGTCTTCATATGAGCGGAACTGCTGATTAGCCAGACCATGTGCCATCGAACGAAACAAGTAATAATCGGACGGCGCAATATCTGGGGAATATAGCGGGTGGGGTAGGACCTCCCATTTGACCGTTTCTAAGTAGATTTTAACGGGTTTAACAACGTGAGGCCGAGCGTTGTCATGCTGTAGAATCACTTTTTCGGGCCCCTGCTCGTATTGTGGCCGCTTTTCGCGCAGTGCTCGGCTCAATCGCATCAATTGAGTTCGATACCGTTCCTCAGTGATGGTTTCGTTCGGTTTCAACAGCTCATAATAAATAACACCGCCCTGGTCCCACCAAATACACAGCAAAACCTTCGCAGCGTGAATATTCGGCCGAACCGACGACGTAGAAGCATGACCGGGCAGTCCCCATGATTTTGTTCTCTTTGGGTTGCTGTAATGAATCCATTTTTCATCACCCGTAACGATGCGATGAAGAAAATCCTTCCTTTTTTGCCGCTGGAGCAGTTGCTCACAGGCGAAAAAACGACGCTCAACGTCTCTTGGCTTCAAATCATAAGGAATCCAAGTTCCTTGTTTTTGAATCATTCCCAACGCATGCAATCGCTGGGAAATGAAGCAAGCTCCTTTTTCGTTTGGCACGGATCTTCATCGAGCAATGCCTCCAATTCAGCGTCTACGAAGGTTTTTGGTCTTCCTTCACGCGAACGGTCGTCAACATCAAAATCACGTCTTTGAAGCGACGGAACCAATCACGGCACCTTGTTTCACTTAGAGCAGCATCTCCGTAAACTTTTTGGAGTTCTCGATGCGCTTCAGCCGCCGTTTTCTTCGAATGAAAGAAAAAAAGCAACACTTCCCGCAAATGACGATTATTGGGCACAAAATCAGACATTTTCACACAGCCAAAAGTATATGACGCAAAAACAAAATCACTAATGTGTCAAAGCGGTTTGTTTACCATATGTCTAAGCTTGGTTCATAACGTTTTGGTTATGTCACAATCGACCAGCACTTACTACTGGAGCCATCTTTCGAAAAACAGCGAGAACTTAGTTGCGCACCTAATATTAACAAATATAAGGAAATAAAAACACAGTCTGTTACCAACTTACACAATCCTAGCTGTTCGAAAGAGTACATTGTGATGCAGTAGTTGTAAAATTTTATTGTTTCTCCGTTCACAATTTATGCAGAAATACCGGGGTCTCACAACAATATTTGCCGTAGCTTATGGATCTCTTACTGAAGCAATTTTGCGTTAAAAATGTCCAAAACTCTATCGCAGCTGAACTGCAAACATTTGAAGTTTCAGATAACCCTACTAATGCAGGTATTACGTACCACTATTGATTTCGTTATTAAAAAGTGATTCATCAGAAGAGTTGGGATATCTTCCCGCGAGCCAGGTTCGCATGTGACGGACGTGCGTAAAGGAAAAACGAGATCGTTGGTTGACGCAGTGCAAAAGTTTGTTGATAAATTTTCCGTTTTATATTATAATGGTGCTCATATACTATAAAGTTTGGGACAAACTGTTGATGTGCTGGGACAAACGCTACTTTAAAAATCATATAAAAAGTATACAATACCAAAATGAGAAAAATAACCAAAAACGCAATTTATGTTTGATTTACTGTTCGTAATAATCGCCTGCGATTTGAAACTTCATCTATTCGATAAGCAACTGCTTCATGACTTCCGGAATAAATACAATCCCAACTGGAAACTGCCATTCCGGCGAGCGTTACAGAGCAATATGCCAACTGTGCATAACGACAATGAAAACATGATCAAAGCTGTAGTAGACGATAAACAGCAGTGACTATGTATCGAAGAAACAACAGATCAAAAAGACCTTCTATTTTGTGCGTGTTCTAAATCTTGTTAAAGCGACATTGCCCATTCTATTAGCTAATAAAAGACTAGAAAAGTGCACTGATGGAGCAATTATAAAGATAGTGCTCTGGATACACTGAAAAATTTCGTCTTTCAACTGACCAACTGTTGATGTTTGTGAGCCATAGTGCAACGGGAATGTGTAGTGTAGGCCGTTCACTTAGAGATAAATGTGAGGGACTTTCACATGTGACGAAGTTCATGCATGACACCTTGTAGCATAAAGTATTTCACAATGTTATATAGAGGTGGATGCATTGATTCAAATAACAAAAGAGTGCTTATGAAATCTGCCAAATGAATTCGAGAATTCCACAAACAGGGGGGTCCAGTATTCTTGAGCCACCAGATCCAATTCTCACACGTTGGGAAACAAAGCGCCTTCCACTATTGCGAGAATTTCCAACAAATAAAATCTGTGATTGTAGGATTCTAACCTAGCGAAGCTGTAACAATTAACTAAAGCCAGAAAAGATTAGAATATACTTCCGTTAAAATCGATTTAAAACAAATCTAGCAATTATAAAGTCTATTTGACTCAATGTAAAAATTAAAAAACACTGGGTTCTCGTTAAAGGGGTCGATGGAAATTGTGAGCCATGTACACTCACTGTTATGTGCTACGAGTGACATAAAAAATATGTGTGTTGTAGAAAAGTTACCAGATTAAGGCAAGTCTATGCTGAGGCGTGTATAGATCCATTGTCTATTTCTAAAAATTATTCTGTTTATCCTTGTAATACATCCGTAGATGTCAAGCGGTCATTTTCTAAATATGAAAACATCTTTTCAGCATAGCGTACGTTGCTCTCCAGGACAAATGCGGAAATTTACGTCATGCTACAAACATTTTGTCAGTCTTATCCATTTTGCGCTACCTAATAACAGCTGTGAATAATGTGTGTTGTTTATAAAACAAAACATAAGTGGTATAAATAAATCACGCATCGCAAGGTCACCGTTTGTTCCTACAGTCTCTCTGTTACGATTCTGGCCCACGAGAAGAATATCCCAACTCCAATTATTGGATTAAGTGTAATGCAGAGGTGGATGCGTTAATTTAAAATATCAAAAGAGTGTTTTCGAAATTTCCTAAACGAATTTTAGAATTCAACAGACAGTGCACCAGTATACTTGAGCCGCCAGAACCAATTCTCACACATTGGGGAACATAGTTGAAAGCGTTTTTCTATTATTGAAAGAATTTCCAACAAATAAAATCTGTGGTTCTACGATTCTAAGTTAACGAAGTTGTAGCAATTAAAAAAAAATAGAAAATATTTGGAAATACTTCCTTTGAAACCTATTTAAAACATCATCATCAGCCCAGAAACAGGGCGTTATCAACTCCTTAGTTCAAAGAGCTTTAAACATATCTGACCAGCATTCTCTATCCCAGGAACAACAATTTCTCCAACCATAACATTCAACAAACCATAGATCGACATCTTAATCACAAAGTCCCACAACTCAATACACAGCATACATCATCTATCCCCCTCTCTGAAGCCCATATACCCTATATACACGGTGTTACTGACCGCATCAGTAGGGTACTTCTCAAAAACAACATTAAAACCATCTTCAAACCCCATTCCAAATTATCTGACCCTTTTTCCGTAAAAAAACCGTGTTTCTTTAGAATCACCTGGTGTGTACAGGATTCCTTGCTCGTGCAGCAGTGTATATATTGGTAAAACAAAGCGGTCTGTTGGCACTCGTGTCTCTGAGCATGAGCGTTGTACTAGGTTACCACCATATCCAATTTGATTCTACCAAGATCCAATCCCGTACTAACCACTACTATGGTCGCAAAATCCGCGAGTCTATAGAGATCTCTAAGCACCGAAATAACCTTAACCGTGATGATGGCTACCCCCTACACAACGCCTGGCAATCCTGCATCTACAAACAACCCAACCGTAACCGTAACGCTCCATTGTCCCATGACCCATATATAAACCCGTCCACCATCGACTTACACTAGTTTCAGTGCGACAGACAGTAGCAGTAGTTGAGCCCTGAAAATGTCCCATACGAGTGGGTACGAAACGTCGGCAGTTACACCAGTGACGCGGTTCCAGCCCGGAAGCCCAGAAGCAGATAGTACGATTTAAAACAAATTTAAAAATACTGTGTTGTCGTTAATGGAGTCACTGCAAGTTGTGGACGATGTACACTTACTGCTACATGCTAAATATTTACAGTTTTGGAATTACGTAATTTATTCCATACGAAGTTTCCACACTGTATAGTTCACGTCCCTTTCCTACCTTAGTTTCATGAACAATTCATTTTCAAACAAATTGCAGAGGTCATCGATGTATTATCCTTCAAAACTATTAAAAGGTCTTTTGTGGTGGAGGATATTAAAATAAAACAACAGATTCTGATCAATTTTCACTTTATTATTTATTAAATTAACTTTTTTTTATAAATAAATACTAGAATTAACAAAACACAACTATAGTATATATATATATGTAGATTAGAAAAATGAACAAGTGAGTGCATATGTACACTAATACGTCTTTGTTAAGTAAATTCTTTCCTGGACATATCCGACAAGAAGTCATTAATAGCATTTCAATAACAGTTTTGTTTTTGAACGTATTTTCACTGTTAAACAACACGTAATATACAAAAGCTTTGTTCTAATAATAACTACATTCTTTCTCTTTCTTGCAAGAATGACACGCTGCAACAAATTATTGATTATATAAAGGATTGAATTTTTTATAATCTTGGCCGTTTGTAAAATGAAAAGACAATTAAATGTTGGATCAGTTATTAACTGCGATAAAATAAGTTTTTAACTGTTTTTAAACAGAGGAATTTTATTAATTCTTTAAATGTAATTTACTAGTTAATAATTACAGATAAATATAAATTTTTGAACTGATTACGTGATTTTGTCATAATTTTATTAATTGGTGTGCATTTAGAAATTATTTTTTAAACTTTGAGTTACTTTTAGTAACTTTTTATTCGTAAAGTTTATGTTGATTGTTGAATAAGTTTGTGAACTTTACTACTTATTCCGAAAGTTCACTGTAACTTCTAAACTTTCTAATTGTTTTCATTTCTGAAGTACTAAAACGATCACCAACAGAAATATCATAAACTATCCAAATGTAGCACTGCAAGTTAATTGTTCTTTCCCATTTTTGTTTAAAGAATTTGGGATTGAATTGGTTAACAGATACAGGTTAAATTAAGAGAGGAAAATATGAATTTCTACATTCTCTGTACACTAATTACCCAATTACACTACAGGCCATAAGTGAGGGATCACTTATCATAAATAACAAAACACTTGTATTTTAGACACATCTCTTAGACTTTTACCTGTTTTGGTGAGAATAATTGAAATAACAGTTGTAAATGTAATTTTGAGAAGGATTATTCGGATTATTATTATAAATTAGATAAATATATTTGTTTCTGAAAAATATTGTAAATTCTTTTAATAGTTTTATGGCGTCTATTTAATAGAAATATTTTATATACCCCAATAAATTTAATAGTGTTTACAACGCAATATTATTATAATGGTATTAGGCATTCATAGTAAACTATTTAGCAATTTAAAAATTAGTTTTCGTGCAGCATTTGTCCGAGTAAGTTGCAATACGAATATTTGAGAACAGACGTAAAAGTAACTTATAAAAATGCCGAAAAGAAAGGAACTTAGCACAGAAACTCATAGTTCTATAATAACGCTACATGGTGAAAAATTTTCATTGCGGCAAATAGCCCAAAAGTTAAATTTATTTTATCACGCGGTGCAAGGAACAGTGAAACGATATTCACAATGTGGATCATTACAACCAATAAAACGTTGCGGAAAGCCAAGGGTAACTACCAGACAAGAGGATTTGCGCCTAAAAATACTATCAAAACGAAATAGGCGCCTCACAGCTCCTCAGCTTCGAGCAGAGCTGAATGAAGGCCGTCGAAAGCCGGTGTCACTGACTACTGTAAAACGACGTTTGACAAAGGCGGGACTACATGGGCGTATTGCAGCTCGAAAACCATTATTGAATCCACGAAATCGTAAAAAACGGTTACAATGGGCCCAGGAACATCAACACTGGGACATGGAAATGTGGAAGCAGGTGTTGTGGACAGATGAGTCAAAGTTCCAAGTATTTGGTAGTAATCGACGAGTTTTCGTTCGAAGACAAGTGGGGTGAAAGGATGTTACCCAAATGTGTAGTGCCAACTGTTAAACACGGGGGAGGTTCTGTGCTTCTTTGGACATCCTTTTCCTTTGATAGTGTCGGAGATTTGTACCGCATTGAAGGCATTTTGAAAAAAGAGGGGTACCTGAAGATTTTGGAGGAACATGCAATTCCGTCTGGATTAAGGTTAATTGGTGAAGGTTTTCACCTACAATAAGATAATGATCCCAAACACACTTCCCAACTTTGTAAAAACTATGTGAATCAAAAAGAGGAGGAAGGGGTGCTGATAAATATGATTTGGCCACCACAATCACCCGATTTCAACCCTATCGAATTACTGTGGGATGAATTAGATAGAAACGTGAGAGAAAACTGTCCACAATCGCGGAAACAGCTTTGGGAGCAACTTACAAGGGTGTGGAATAATTTACCAATGAATACGCTCCAGAAACTTGTATCGCGGTTGCCTAATATTTGTAAAGAAATCATTAAGCGCAGAGGTGGATACTTCGACGAAAGTCGAATATGATAAGAAATTCTACAGAATATGTTGAAATTATTTTATTTTATAAGGGAAACTGTTCATTTGTCTCGTAGATATAGTTTTGTAGAAATATACGTTTTGTTTCACTAAGCGTGCATGTTTTTTTTTAAATTTCATCTACTGATCCCTCACTTATGGCCTGTAGTGGATATATGGATTTTATTTAACTTGTCTTGCGATCATCACATCCCTCAATCTTTTCGTATTTATGGCAGTTTCCGTTTCGTGTACTTTAATTTATTTAATCAGTTCGTCTTGGTCCTTCTGTCTGCGCAATATAATAATTAAACATTGTAAATTACTATGTCGTCTCTTCCGGAGACGAGACGTACTAACAAGAATATAATGCGATTATACAATAAGATAGTTACAACAAACAAATAAGGATAAAATTATATTCCAATTACATAAGAACTTCAAAACCGAGAGTTGCCTTCACGATTAGAATTCAAAAAACTAGTTTCGGCGGGAGAGTATCACGTAAAAGACATTTCATTAAGCGTCGTTAATAGCTACCTATTGCAAGGCGTAGAGTATATACTGGGTGTTTTCTTAATTATGTGTATGGGGATATCGGAAACTACAACAGATACAGGTTTGGTTAAATGGAGAAGGAAGTGTAGTTTTACCAACTTGACTTAGTATTACTGTTATATTTCAGCGAAGTTCACAGCTTACTAGATACTTGCAAAAATTAAAATGCTCCATTTTCTTTAACCTCGTATAATTACTTTATTATTGAGTTTAGAGAAAAGTTGGTCCATACTATATTCTTCTAGGCTTCCGGGCTGGAACCGCGTCACTGGTATAACAGCCGACGTTTCATACCCACTCGTATGGAACATCTTCAGGCCTCAACTACTGCTACTGTCTGTTGCACTGAAGCTAGTGTAAGTCGATGGTGGACGGGTTTATATATGGGTAAATGCTTCATGGGTCAATGAAGCGTTACGGTTGCGGTTGGGTTGTTTGGAGATTCAGGATTGATAAGCGTTGTGTAGGGGGTAGCCATCATCACGGTTAAGGTTATTGGGGTGCTTAGAGATCTCTATAGATACGCGGATTTCGCGACCATAGTAGTGGTTAGTACGGGATATGATCTTGGTAGAATTACAGACAGTAGCAGTAGTTGAGTCCTGATGATGTCCCGTACGAGTGGGTACGAAACGTCGGCAGTTACACCAGTGACGCGGTTCCAGCCCACTCGTATGGGAGATCTTCAAGGCTCAACTACTGCACTGAAACTGATTAGTTTCAGTGCAGTAGTCAAGAAGACGAAGAAGAAATAAAAATAAAAAAACAGCTTTCGTATTATTATTAGAGATTTTTAGAGTTTTTAACGTTGTTAAACAGACGTAATATGCTTTGTTATAACCGGATGATTACATTTGATGATAATAGGAGAATAGAAGCACTTTTGTCACTGACTGTGTTTTATAGGAAATCTTCCCATTGACGATTTCAGATATTCTTAAAAGTGAATTACAGTCGGGCCTCGATTATCCGTGATCCGGTTAAACGGTAACCCCGATTAACCGTGACGGCCTCTGTTTTTTGTTTGCAATGTTTTCAAATTGTTTGCTTCGATTAACCGTGATTACCTCTATTATCCGTGATGGCAGAATTTTTTTATTAACTTCAAATTCATACATACAATACATATAATAAACATGAAAACGGGGAATTCCCTTGTTTGCATACGATGAGTCAGTAGCATTTACAAGCGATTAGTTTAATTTTGAAATTTGAGAAGTGCGGGTGGTTAGATCTAAATATATTCAGTATGGCATCGTTACCAGTGGTAAAAAGACAAAGAAACGTTTTAAATATTGAAGATAAAAAACAAAGACAAGTTTTTAAAGTTTTGTGCAGAGAGTGATTCGGTGGTTGGATTTCGTAACCGAAAAACTTTAAAGACAGCTGAAGAGCCAAAAGTAGATTTGGCACTTTACGAATGGTTCAGACGAGAGCGTTTTAAAGGCACTCCAATTACAGGACCGATGATACGAGAAAAGGCTAAAATATACCACACAAAAGTAAACATTCATTCTGAGTGTGAATACTCCAACGGGTGGTTGCAAAATTTTTAGAATAGACATGGAATAAAAAGACTTAATGCTGAAGGAGAAAAATCTTCAGCAAACTATGTAAGTGCCACAATGTTTGTAGAAAAATTAAATGAATTGATATCAACGGAAAATCTTACCAGTGAGCAAATTTATAATGGGGACGACATAGGCCTTTTTTGGAAGTGCTTGCCCGAGAGCATTTTGGTTTGTCATAATGAAAGATTCATAGATAGACATAAGGTGTCAAAGGAAAGACTAACCACTTTAGTTTGCGCTAATGCTGCTGGTACACACAAGTGCAAAGCTTTAGTTATTGGTAAAAGTGCTCGTCCAAGAGCCCTAAAAAACGTATACGAGCTTCCCGTAATTTATAAGGCCAATTCAAAAGCATGGGTAACGCAGCAAATATTTTTAGAATGGTTTAACAAAAACTTTGTGCCAGAGGTTAGAAAGCATTTTAAGAAAATCGGTCTTACGGATGATAGCAAAATCCTTCTGTTATTGGACAACTGCCCGGCACATACACACGCTCACGATTTTAAGGCTAAAAACGTTATTGTGAAATATTTTCCACCGAATTGTACGTCCTTGATCCAAGCGATGGATCAGGGTGTAATATGGAGTTTTAAATGCCATTATCGTAAAACTATAGTACAAAAACTAATCTCGTCAAATAATAGAGAAGATTTTAAGAAAAAATTTAATATAAAGAAAGCCCTGAGGTCTATTGATAATGCTTGTGGGACGCTGTTTCTTCTGAAGTTTTGAAAAACGCTTGGAATAATTTGCTCTGCCCAGATAATGAAGGTGTGTGTGTGTAGGCATATTTTTAAAATTTTATAAAATATTTTCATGCAAAAATTCATTGATTTTTGTTATAGGTATGGAACTATCGAATACGCTCGAGAATGTGGCACAAATAATCAATATTACTGATGACTTTACCACAGAGGATATAGAGACATGCCTCCCAATTTGCTGTTTTGTCAGATGAAGAAATTATAAGCATGGCAAACAGTAACTCAGATGAACCTGAGCGAGACAATGGATTGGAAGACACTGATGAAGACAATGTAATTGTTTCAGAGACCACTTTAAAAGAAGCGACAGAGGCATCTAGCACATTGCTGAATTTCCTGGATAGCCCTGGTTGTTCCGGAATTACAGAGCAGGCTAAAATTCAAGTTTATCGCATCCAAGAAAAACTTATAAAAGAAAATTATAAGTTGAAAAATATTAGACAAACAACATTACACGACCTTTTTTAAGAAATTGTATTCTTTTTTTGCTTAATGTCCTTTTTTGCCTCATGTTTTCAGTAGAAAATTTAATGCATACATACTTATTTAATTTAAAAATGTACATAAACTTCTTGAATTAATTTTTTTTAATGTAAATATGTATGTACACCAATGTTCACTTGTTAAATAATAAAAATATTAAAAAAACTGTATAATCAAAATTGTTATTCGATTAACCGTCAAAATCGATTATCCGTAATGCTTCTGGTCCCGACCATCACGGATAATCGAGGCCCGACTGTAGTTCTTTTACCATATAATTGTGTCTTAAAATTGGGTACCAAATTACCAATGCGCACTGCGATAATAAATTATGTTTTTACTTAACATACAGATTCATTTTTACTACTTTAATAACTAGAACAAAATACCTACACTAGTTCATGCTATCTGCTTCTGGGTTTCTGGGCTGGAACCGCGTCACTAGTATATCTGCCGACGTTTCGTACCCATTTGTATGGGACATCTTCAGGGCTGAACTACTGCACTGAAACGTTGGCAGATATACTAGTGACGCGGTTCTAGCCCGGAAACCCAGAAGCAGATAGCATGGACCACGACCGCGGAAGTCTACGTACCAAATTACCTACACTAGTTTTTTTAATTTTTACGGACAATTGTGTCTCCATACAGTCAGATCCTTAGCTATTAATGCAGAAGAAACTTACTGACATATTAAATAATTTATGTTAAAATGAGGGGCCAAGACATTCTAAGTTCTTCAAAAATATTGCCACGTGTCATTCGAACTTATTTAATTGAAAAGAAAACAAACTACGAACGCTCTACGTTTTTGGTGTATCACAAGAGATTTGGGTTGTGCGAAAAATAATCTAACTATTCATTAATGTTTTGCATTACATCGTAATTTTAATAAATTTTATATTTAGAGAATTGAAAAACATTATTACAATTACAATTTTACAATTTTCATCTGTTACCCGCATTACAAAGAACTCTGGTAAAATGCAATATTAAAAATATATATATATATTATGTATACATATGTATAAGTATATATGTATAATATTAATCATGTATCATCAATAGATACTAGAACATGCAGTCGACAATCTTGGCATAAAACATACAGGCAAACAGAAATGCTTTGCTTCATATTTAGGTTTTAGGCCAGTAAAATATATAGGGCGTGTTTTACTAACTGCGTCCGCAAAAGATTTAGAAACGACACTTTGAACACGTCATCACTTTGAAATGGAACACGACGGCCAGAACATTTTAATTTTTGATGTTTAATTTAGGAGATTTTAATCCCCCTACTCTAACAATAAAATCAGTCTGATTCCCTCACCTTTTTATTTTTGTATAATTTTGTGTTGCATTCCGAGAACGCAAGAGTACCATACAAAAAAATGCAGGCATAGAAAGTTTGAACCGTCAGCGCTATCTCTTTGAAATAACATTAACTATCTTAACCAAGTTATACACCAGGTTTGTGACTTGAATATTTTCGTGTAATATGTGGAACATAGTCGAGATATGCCCAAAGACGAAGACATTGTAATGAGAATACACTGTTGAACATTGAAATTTAAGATAGTGGAGGAAAAGTTATTTGAAATAATGAATATCGGTAAAAATAGTTATCAAAAACACCCAATAATACACCACGTATTTTAGATGTTCTGTTGAATTTTGAATAAACGTTTTTGGTTACCGTCAAATATATTATTTCACGTCCAAACGTAAACCTTTTTTATTGTGGCATCGGCCAGAGTTTACGAAAAACACGTTAAAAATAACGCAAAACGCAAATATTATTACGTCAAAATACAACAATACCCGTCTAAATATGGCTGCTAACACCATTGAAGCAATCTAGAAACTAAAGTTGAACGTCCTGTTACATTCCGTATATAGGTCAGGCTTCGAACCCTCAGACTATCACCTCTTTGGCTTTTTAAAGAATTACACAGGGTAACAAAATGAAAAAAAAATTTGGTGCCGGAAATCTAACATCTGATTTTAGATGTTTTTAATGTGCTGATTCCAAAAATGCCACCAGATTTTTTCTATCAGCTCTAGTTTTTGAGATACAGGTTACAGGTTAATTGATATTTTTTGCTGATAAAGGACAACAAATAAAGAGATAAATATGTACTTAATCGTCAAAATAGAAATTTCCCAGAATGTAATTAGCCAAATGGAGACCTGGAATTGTCCCTGACCCAATGTTCCTATACTAGGAACTACTCAATACACTGCTCTTAATTACTTTTATACCTGTAATTGCCTATGACCCGATCCTTCTATACCTGCTTGACTGTACTCGATTTAGTATATTACTGAGTTTTCCCAGGTAAAGTTGTGCTATCATTTTGTATAAATTTTGGTAGTTTTGTAGTATCAAGACACTAAACTGAAACAATGGCATCCACGAGCAAACGTACCTGTGTAAATCATCCCGATGTTTTTTGTTATGTGTGTGGTGAATACACTTCGAAAGAGAGCAGAAAAACGATTTCTGACTTTGTGAAAAGAGCTTATCTTGCCTATTTTGGCGTTAATTTAGGAGATCAAGATAAATCTTGGGCCCCACATTTCATATGTAAAACATGTGTTGAACATTTGCGACAGTGGACAACTGGAAAGAGAAAGTGCCTAAAGTTTGGTGTACCAATGGTTTGGAGAGAACCGCGAAACCATCATGACGACTGCTATTTTTGTCTCGTTAATATTAAAGGCATAAATAGAAACAATAGACACAAATGGACATATCCTGATCTAGATTCTGCAAGAAGGCCTGTTGCGCATTCAGAAGAAATACCCGTTCCATCATTTAGCAGTCTACCCGAACTGACAGAAAATGATACAGAAACATCAACGTCTGACGAAGTTCAAAGAATTCAATCAGAAAACGACAGAGATTTTGAAGCAGATTTAGCAACTCCGCAGTGTTTCAATCAAGAAGAACTAAACGATCTTATAAGAGACCTGAATCTCTCTGAATTACTTGCATCCAGATTATAAGAAAAAAATCTTCTTTGTCCAGGTACTAATATTACATTTTATCGTAAAAGAGATAAGGATCTGCTGCCTTCTTTCGCTCTGGATAATGACTTGGTATTCTGTAACAATATAAAAGGGCTCTTAGAAAAAATGGGTTTGCCTGAATACACTCCAAATGATTGGCGCCTTTTTATTGACAGTTCAAAACGTAGTTTAAAATGTGTCTTTTACATAACGGTAACAAATATGGCTCAATTCCTATTGGTCATTCTACTACCATGAAGGAAGAATATGAAACAATTGCATTAGTTTTAAGAAAAATCAAATACGAAGAACATCAGTGGGCAATTTGTGTCAATTTAAAAATGGTTAACTTCCTCCTTGGACAGCAGAGTGGTTATACAAAATATCCTTGTTTTTTGTGCCTTTGGGACAGCAGAGATAAAAATGAGCACTGGGTTAAAAAAAAATGGCCTTCAAGAGATGTCATGATTCAAGGAAAACAAAACGTGATCAACGAACCTTTGGTTGCAAGAGAAAAAATCTTACTTCCGCCCTTGCATATCAAGCTAGGCTTAATGAAGCAATCTGTGAAGGCTTTAAATCGAGATGGAAATTGTTTTGGGTATTTATCACGTAAATTTCCTGGCATTAGCACGGAAAAACTAAAAGCTGGTATATTTGATGGTCCTCAAATAAAGCGACTTGTTAAAGATCCACAATTTACCACATCAATGAACGAGACTGAATCTAACGCTTGGTGTTCATTTGTTCAAGTAGTACAAAATTTTCTTGGCAATCATAAAGCAGAGAATTACGTAGAATTAGTGGAAACTAGGCTTTCAAATTTTAATATTCTCGGCTGTAACATGAGTATAAAAGTTCACTACCTCCACAGCCACCTAGATCGTTTTCCAGAAAACTTAGGTGATTGTAGTGAAGAACAGGCGGAAAGATTCCATCAGGATATTAAAACTATGGAAGATCGTTATCAAGGACGATGGGATAGCCACATGATGGCGGACTACTGCTGGAGCCTTCAGCGAGACTGCCCTAGTAAACTCCATTCTAGAAAGTCGTATAAAAGAAAATTTTTATGTGATTAGTAACTAATGTAATTATGTAAATTAAGTTTTTGTAATAAATACTTAAATCCATATGTCTTTGTTTTTTTAACTGTCAATAGTAATATTATATATTATAACAGTTATAACGTAAAATATATACACAATTTTTTAAAAAAATCTCAAAAACTAGATCTGATAAACCAAATCTGAGAACTTTTTTACATTCTGCATCCAAAAATTACCCAGGAACAGTTAAAAAATCGCAGCCACCAAAATGTGTGTTGACCTGTGTTATTGGTACGGTAAACAGTTTGGCAGTAATAAGAATACATAACTAATTACAATCGACAATCAAAGTGCTTCTTCCAAAGCGGCATTCACCGCCTTCCAGGCAATATCCCATAAATTCAAAATGTGCGGTTAAAAACTAGACACTACTCAGGGTTTTGTTGTTAGAGATATGGCGACACTTGCCGATACTTAACTTTAGATTGACAGACTCATACCAAATCATTGTAGCCTTTATTAACATGTAAACTTCATCATTTATACAGAAAATAAAAAAAGATAGAGGCCCTAAATTAGGACCTTGCGGTACTCCTGAAGACGGATAGAAATCCAATGATTTTTAAGCAAACATTGCTGAAGGATGATTGTAAAAGTTCCTCAAAAGATCAGATAAATTCAAATACTAAACAACTTTTGAAAGAGAAAACCTTAATTTGTGATAAACGCATTGCAAAAGCACTACCCGAAAGATTCAAAATGTAGTATGCGTCTTGGCTTTCAACGGTACGGATCGTGTGCGAGATTAATTGTTTCGTACGGGTATTTATTGCCGTAGTACTCCAGGTGCAACACTGCTCAATTATCTGCTGATGATGACAACTTAGTTGTCGAAATACGTATACAGAATTACGAAAGGTAATGTGGAAAGGGGTTATATATTAACCTTAGTGATTAAATCAAAATGTAATGATGTTTATACTAGAGCAATTTTAGATAATGAAGCCCAAACATTAGTAGTATGTGGCGGGGAACTTAAAAGTGAATCAAGTTCGACACCAAGGTCTTTTACAATATCAACCCTTATGATCGAAGATTTCTTAATAAAGTAACTAGAATCAATACAGTTACCTTTCGTCGTGAAAGAGACGAAATAACGTTTACTAACATTTAATGTAACTTTATATTGCACAAGAATATTCAAATTTTGTTGAAGGTGCAGTACATCATTCCAAATTTTAGAAAGCAAGTACGTTTTCAAGTGAAAGTACAAGACAAAGATGTCAGTAAATCGTTCATAAAAAGAGTGAACAAAAACGGTCGCAGATGTAACCCCCTGTAGGACACCCCGCGAAGCTAAAAACTAGCTAGATTTGAAGCCGTGATAAAAAACATAATGTAACTCAAAAGATCTTAAGAATTGTACTAAGGAGGAAGTTGACCATTTAGAAAGTAAATTGTACGATAAATCGAGTCGAAATCACTGCTAAAGTCATTATACATGACATCGATTTGGCCACGAGCATCAACGTAGATCTACCGCATACAAAACCATTTTGATAGGACGAGATATATATACAGTGAATGACTAAAGTCTACATGCAACTACATTTTTATTTAGTTTTCCAAAGATCTGCAATAAATAGAAATACCAATAATCCAATTTCCTTTTATTTCCCCTTTTATACGTAAAAATATAAAAATTAGATTATTTCATTCGCTTTATAATGTAAAAACTTGCAAATTGTTAAAAACAAATCTATGACAAAAAACTACATGCAGCTTACACAAACAATGGAAGCAGTGAAAAAGTAACTGTAAAGTACCGCTAGTCATTCTTTCTAGTTTACATATGAGTTGTACTTCTTTCAAATCACACATTTTAGTTTTAATTTTGTTCATGTGCTGGTTGAACGTAGAAAATAATTGGATCGGGAAAAGAAATTTCGTTTGACCTCAGAAAATTAGTCTTAAAATACAGACAGGAAAATAAATCTTATGGAGAAATCGCCAAATTATTAAATTTAAGTCGAGCCACAGTAGAAACAATTGTTCAGAACTACAACAATGCTGGTTCTTTTAAGAGCAAAGCGCGATCAGGCCGTCCAAAGAAGCTTTCTAGAAGGGATATTAGTTTAATTTTAAGGAAAGTCAGTAAAAATCTCAGAGTTAGTGCACCTAAATTATCCGAACACATTGCTCACGTCTCCAATAAGAGCGTTCACCCAAGAACTGTCAAAAGAGCACTCAATGACAATGGGTTTTTTGGCAGACACCGAATAAAAAGCCACAGATATCAGAAAAAAACCGCCGTCTCCGCTTGGAATTCGCACGTGCCCATATTAATAAAGACATGGATTTCTGGTCCAAAGTTTTATTTACGGACGAATCCAAGTTCAATATTTTTGGAAGTGATGGTCGCGCTAAAATATGGAGCTGCTTTGCAGTTTAAAAATTTGATACCAACTGTTAAGCATGGCGGGGGTAACCTTATGGTTTGGGGAGCTATTGCTGCATCTGGCGCTGGAAGGATGGCATTTATTCAAGGTAATATGGACCGATTTCAGTACAAAACCATACTAGAAGAAAATTTGAAGCCATCTGTGGAATGCTTAGGGCTTGGGGATGGATGGATTTTCCAGCAAGATAATGACCCTAAGCATACTGCTTTGGTTAAGGAATGGCTTCTTTATTATGCGCCCAGGCAACCCAACACACCTCCTCAAAGCCCGGATTTAAATTCAATAGAGCATGTTTGGGAGCTTTTGGAGCGCAAAATTCGACAGAGCCATATTAGTGATGCCAAACTATTAAAGCAAGCACTGACAGACGCGTGTAGCAAACTGACCCAGGAGGAGATGACTAGTTTGGTTTCATCAATGCCACGGCGTCTGCAAGCTGTGATAGACAATAATGGGGGGCCGAGCAAATATTAAAAATTGCTTAAATACTCATTGTATTTAAATGTTATTAGTTATATAATATTAATACTGAACTGCATGTAGACTTTTGTCCTACAATTTTTTTGTTGTTTTGCGATTTTTTTTTGTTTTAGAAGAAGTGAATTAATTTGTGTGTTATATTTTATGAATAAATATAATTCCTAAAAAAACCGTATCACTAGTTTTTATAATAAATGCATATCGACTGGGAAACATGACAATATGACGCTGCATGTAGACTTTAGTCATTCACTTGTACATACATACGTATTATTGGTTATTTTAAATCGAAAAAATAAATGCAAGAAGCGATTGAAATTCACATAAAAATATGCCCTTTATTTTTCCTGTTCCAGATTGCTCATAAATAATTCTCAAGAAACTTAGTACATTTATAAATGAATAACTTTTCGTGTACGGTGTATTTATATTAAAAGTGTTCATAAAACAAGTAGCAGGGACTTCCCCTACTTTAAAATAAAAGATACCGTAACTCCCCTTTTATCTACTACAATTTAGAGATTGGAAATGTGGTTTCTAATCTTTCCATCAACTTTATATCGCAAATTTCCATTTACTTTCTGTTTTTTTTAAAGAAATATATACGTCAGAAATTAGTATTGGTACATACACAGTAAAACACGCCGTATTTAGCATGTTAAGCATTTAAAAATTTACAGTAAGGCTTATAAATTTTACGTCACAACAACAAACGTGTTACAGTCAACTAAAAGAATAGAACATTTATTTATTGAGAAAAATTGGGCAAGATTTTGAAGAGGAGTAGTTAGTCACTCCATTTATTTCTTTTTTTTTTGTTCATTTTTGCTATTTCGCGTCTGCTATTTCATTACTACTAAATATCACAAAATTACTTTTGCACTGCTATAAAATATACCTAATGAAGTTCCGCCTAACAATTTCTCTTTTATATCACCTTATTTACACACAAAAAAAAAATTTCGTTGATTGTGAGATTGCAAAAATATATCTAAACGAAAATAAAAGTTAGTTTTTATTATAGACAACATTGATTTATTTATTAAAAGTTTTTTGCGATTAAGAAATGTCGTCTGATTCGGACAGGTTAGAAAAAAATTAACATCTAATGTAAGCGTTTGATAAAATCAGCTTTCCCTGCTAAAGTATTCACAATTAGTTCAATTTCAGAGACATTGGTCGAGCCCCACGTTGAGGGCGAAATTATTATTATAATAAGTCTATTAGTAAAAATGAAAATAAATTATTTTAATATAATTTTCTCGCAACTAACACGACATTTCGAATAATTTTTCATCTTCCTTAGGTTTTACACAATAAAGTGAACTATCTGAATTATCAAATGTAAATTAGAACACGTCTACTATATCGTGCAGTGCCTGAATGTACCATATTGGGTTGGCAACTAAGTACTTTCGGTTTTTACTGATAGAGAGCGTTGCTTTATTTTTTGTATAACGTATGTTAGTGCTGTACTTTACCGTTTGTCGCGTGATACTAGTCACATTGACGTAACTTCAGAAGCAAGTAGTGCGTGATTTTTATTAAAGCTATTAGTTGTGGGTTAATTTTAAATGGAGTGCAGAAACGAACATTTTCGACATATTTTACTATTTTATTTCCGTAAAGAAAAGAAAGCTGCTGCGGCTCACAAAAAGATATGTGAAGTTTATTGTGCTAATTGCTTAACAGAGCGCACGTGTCAAAATTGGTATAAAAAATTCCGTTCTGGAGATTTTTCCCTTAAAGATGAGCAACGTTCTGGTCGGCCTACTGTAGTTGATGATGATCAAATCAAAGTCATAATTGAAGAGGATCGTCATATAACTGTTCGAGAGGTTGCGGAGAGGCTACATGTATCGCACACAACAATTGAAAAACATTTAAAATGTCTTGGGCTAGTTAAGAAGCTTGATATTTGGGTACCTCACGAATTGAAAGAAATTCATTTAACATTAACATTAACTTTTGCGATATGCACCTTAGACGAAATGAAACCGACCCTTTCTTAAAAAGAATCATCACTGGTGATGAAAAATGGGTCCTGTACAGTAACATAGTTCGAAAACGATCATGGAGCAAACACGATAAACCCGCTCAAACCACATCGAAAGCTGAATTGCATCCAAAAAAGATCATGCTGTCAGTTTGGTGGGATTACAAAGGTGTTGTTTTTTTGAGCTACTTCCAAGGAACCAAACGATCAATTCTGATGTTTACTGTCAACAATTAATAAAACTGGATGAAGCAATCAAAGAAACACGGCCAGAATTGTCAAATCGGAAAGGTGTAGTTTTCCACCAAGATAATGCAAGGCCTCACACATCTTTGGCAACTCGTGGGAAACTATTAGAGCTTGGCTGGGAAGTGATGCCACATCCCCCATACAGCCCTGATCTAGCACCATCTGATTACCATTTATTTGGAAGTTTGCAGAATTCTTTGAATGGTAAAACTTTCACAAATGACGATGACCTTCACTCGCACCTGGTTCAGTTTTTTGCTGATAAGGGCCAGAAATTTTATGAGCGCGGAACCATGCAGCTGAAAAAAAGATGGCAAAAGGTCATTGAGCAAAATGGAAAATATATAATTGATTAAAAACTATTCTTTGTTTAAAAAAAAAAGTGTTTTATTTTATACTACAAAACCGAAAGTACTTAGTTGCCAACCCAATAAAAACAATCTCTTCTAAAAAGTTTAAAAAATTTGTAGCAAAGCTTACAAAGTGCCGTATAAAGTGCAAGTGTTGTTTTTAGTCTTTGTAATTGCGCATTCCAATACGGTTTACATTGCGAACTTCAGATTTGTTGTTGTTTTTGTGTTAAATTGCTGGAAATAAAAAAAATTTGAATTGTTTATTGTCAGAAGAGTGTGTGAATCATTTTAAAATCGTTTAATAAAGGAAAAAATGTAACTTTTTATTATAAGGTATGATCTTGTCGAGCTGTCCCTAGATGGGGACAATGGGCGTTATCGGTATAAAGAAATTAAGGCAATTGCTACGTCTCCAAGCTCTCCAAAAACCTAAGCTCTCGACGACATCAAAATTATTTGAAATACTTACGGGTTTGCGCAATTTTCCGACTGTGTAAGTAAAACTTCTATTTTAGAACATATCGAAAGGATTTTTTTTTTAATTTCCAACCTGTCCGAACTTCTTTTTCTTCCCTTACACTTCCAAATATATAATCTCCTTAATTACAGTACATTTAAATCTAGTTAATGCGGCGAAAAATATTTCTCAGATCACACTATATAATTGCTTTGTCATTTGGTATTTCTTTTAAACAATATTCAAATACTTCTCAGGGCAACAATAAGGGATAGAATACAAAGTGATGTAAGAAATGTAAGTAAATTTAAATACATCGTAAAATTGTATAAAGTAAAAGCGCTTTGCGTATAAAAAAATATATATAAAAAGAGCATCAACAATATTAGGTATTTCGAAACAGTATACGATTGAAATGAAGCGGAAACAGTTGCTAAAGGGACCCGGTTGTCGTTGAACAAATTAAATTAGAGGGCAGTCGTGTGTAGATAGTCGGAATTAAAAATATTTTTAAGAAAATACTGTCGTGTTATTAAAAGAATGTATAAGAGCAAATGTGATGAAAAATATTAAATAAAGTAAAATAAATAAAATAATATCATACATCAAAATAAGTACAAGAATATCATACATTCGTATTTTTAAGAAATTACGTTTTCATTGACCAATTGTACATATGTACATAAAGTTTCAGCGGGAGTTGCGACAAAAAATAACGACCCTGTATATATATATATATATATACATATATATATATATATATATATATATATATATATATATATATATATATATATACCGTGCATTCATTTTACCTCGCTACGAAAACTGTACCACATTATATTCGGGTCTAGCTGCCGAATACCGATCAGAATGTAAAGTGGTGGGGCGCGAGTCATTTGAATCACGACTATAACTGACTACTGATCGTACTAGCTGCAGCCCCACCACTAATTTGACTGTGGTCGACACGAACTACTTAATCTGTAATCTGTAGTCAGTCGTTGTTGTGATTCGACTGACTCGCGCCCCACAACTTTACATTCTGATCGGCATTCGGTATCTAGACCCGAATATAATATGATACGGTGTTTGTAGCATTTTAATATGAAAGGACGGTATATAAAGAGAGAGGGCATTTATGTAATATTGTATGTGTTGTGTATAAGTACAGTCCGTGACAAAATAACAGCGAAGTCATAAAAAAATTCAACATTACAAGTATTTACACAAGAATACAAAAAATAGTAACGCAGAACAAGAAATAAGTAGCAAAATGGTTGTAAAATAAGATTAACTTTGAAACTACACGGTTGATATAATCGAAGCTTGCTAGATCTAAATCTATAATTCAAGGACATCCAAGTATCACCAATTTTGTGACCTTCAATTATGCTATTTCGCTGCGACTGGATGTTTTAAAAATTTTAATATTTCCATTAATTTTTGACGAATCATTATGAAAATAAGAAATATTTATTTATAACAAAAACATGTCGAAATAAAAATTGTTCGATTTCATTTATTAAAACACCTATCTGTAAATGCCACCGGCTGTCTATAATTCTGACTGCGTTTAGCAAATTCGCGTATACGTTTCGGAGGCTTTAGGAACACCTTTTTGCTGCTGCTTAACAAACCATCTACAACTGAGTGATTTTTTTCGAATTCCTACGATTTGATGAATGAATTTGCTGAAATGCACGCAGCAGACGCGTTACATATAGTAAAGTGGTACACGCATGTTTAAGGAAACGCTTCGCTGAAAGCATTGACATCTAATAAACACCACTACTTGATCTACGAGGGTGAACACATAAGTACCCGGTCTGGCCTAGAGATGGCGGTAGTTGTTTGAAAAATATCACTGTATTAGAAAGTACACAATCTATAAAACATATGTTTCGAGTTTGAAGACGCCATCAGTAGTGAACGTTTTCAGTGAATTTGTAAAAATGGAGAAAATTGGTCATCGTTACGTGATACAATACTTTTATTTGAAAGGCTTCAGCCCAACTGATATAAAAGCTGAACTGAATTCTACTCTGAGTGAGTCTGCTTCTTCGTTTACAACAGTGAAATATTGGGTAACAGAGTTTAAACGAGGCCGTACGAGCTGCCAAAACGAGCATCGCAGTGGTCGACCAAATGAGATGACGACTCCAGAAATGGCGAAGAAAATCCACAAAGCGATAGTGGATGATCGTCGACTGAAAGTGCGCGAGCTAGCAGACGTAGTAGGCATTTCAAAAAGTGCGATCAGTACAACGCATATTATCTGAATATTTGGACATGAGAAAGCTGTGTGCAAGATGGATGCTGCGCTTGCTCACAGTGTCGTGAAGATGTTTCAATTGAGTGTTTGGTGAAGTTTCACAGCAACAAAGCAGAATTTTTGCGCCGTTTCATAACGATGGTTGAAACATGAGTCCATCACTTCACACCCGAGACAAAAGAACAATCAAAAAAATGGCTTAGTGGTCAAAGATTTCCAACGATGAAGAAGTGATGTCGGCAGTTAATGGCTATTTTGAGAAGCAAGACAGTTCTTATTATAAAAAGGGTATCGAACTTATTGAACATCGCTAGGAAAAGTGTATAGAGCTGAAAGGAGATTTTGTTGAAAGATAAATATATTTCCTTTCAAAATTTTTGTGTTTTTTTTGTTGGGTCAGGTACTTCTGGGACTACCCACCCTCGTATTATCGAAAGAATATTTTTTAAAATGGATTGTTTTGGTAAAATAATGGTATAGTAAGAAAGAGAATGGTTATTTGAGTGTTTTTTAAATTATTATAAAGCAGGGACGTGGAGAAATTTGACTCACTCAAGCAAAACTGTAATGAATTAGTATGGAAAACGCTTGGAAGTAATTTTGATCTCTGCATAACATTAATTGAAGGACTGTTAAATAAGTGAAACGCAATTTTGAAAGAATTTAGCAGTTTTAAGTTGTAAAAAAGGAAAATTTGGAAAAGTAAGTAGCATTTTAACAGAACAAGGAGTTACACCATATAGTTTAAATTTTGGAATTTTTAAATTAAAATTTCTTTGTTCTTTCCTCAGGCGTCCCTCAGGGAACAAACTTGTGACTCCTACTTTTTCTAGTTTTCGTAAATAATCTTTGTAATGAGGTTCGACGTCACAAGTTATTACCTGCCGATGATTTTAAGCTTTTCGATCAAGTAGCAGAGGTTGGTGAGTTCTTACGTGTTCAAACAGATATTGTACATAATTGGTGTGGTAGAAATAAGTTGAACAAAAATATTTCTAAATGGGGGTACTTAAAATAAAATATTGGTACTTGTTTAGTTATTTTATAGCAAATTATGTTTTATTTGGATTTTCAAAAGTATTTTTTTTTAATTAGTGGCTTTACACGTTTATTACTTTGATCGTCTTTTGTTCTTCGTAATTTCATTGGCTCTTATAGAAAGCCATTTTGTATACAGGTTGGTAGAAAAGTTTTGAAAGCAAAAATGAAACAATGTGAATTTTTAAATGAAATTAGTTTTTTTATTCAATGTAATCTGCCTCAAGTTCAATACATTTATTCCAATGATCCTTCAATAATTTTATACCATCTCTGTAATGATTTTCTGGAAGCTCTGCAAAATACTGTTCCACGGCTGAAATAGCTTCTTCATTCGATGAAAAACGCTTTCCACGAACGAATTGTTTCAAGTTTCGGAAGAGGTAGTAATCACTCGGAGCCAGATCTGGTGAATACGGTGGTTGTTCAAGCAATTCGTACTTTAATTCATTCAATTTAGCCATCGTCAAAACACTTTTGTGTGAAGGCGCATCGTCTTGATGAAAAATTATTTTTTTTTTTCGCCAAACCAGGTCTTTTTCACGATTTTTTGCATCCAGTTGATCTAAAAGGTTGCAATAATACTCTGAGTTAATTGTTTTACCTTTTTCAAGATAACCAATCAATAAAATTGCTTTTGCATCCCAAAATACTGATGCCATAACCTTTTTTGCCGATCGTCCTGACTTCACCTCTTGGAGTTGAACAACCAACCGTAGTCCACTGTAATCGTTCTTGTTTCAATTTAGGATCATGGTGGTAGATCCAAGTCTCATCCATAGTTATAAAACGATGTAAGAAATCGGTTTTATTCCGCTTGAAACGCATCAAGTTACCCTGAGGAATTTGTTTTCGACCCAGTTTTTGTTGAATTGTTAACGAATTCGGCACTAACTTTCCATACAGCTGTTTCATATGCAATTCTTCAAGTAAAATATGGAGTACTCGTTCGTCTGAGATGCCTATGGTATTAGCAATTTCACGCTTAGTCAAATTCGCTTCTTCACTAACCATATTATGTACTTACTCAATGATTTCTGCTGTTGTTGCAGTTTTTGGTCGTCCACTACGTGGTTCATCTTCAACGTTTGTAGGACCTCATTTAAACTCTAAAACCCATCGATGTACTGTTGAAAATGAAGAAGCACATTCCTTTAACACGTTCACCATTTTTATATGAATCTCTGTTGCTGATAAACCTTCCAAAACAAAGAATTTTATTACAGCGCGATATTCAGTTTTTTCCATTGTTAAAAAATACACCGACACGTCTAATTCAAATGGATTGCTAACAATGAATGAATTGACAGATCGAGGTAAAATTTTTAGTGTGTTCATATGACACATGAAATATTAAAATGGCGTATGAATTTTGATTCCTCTACTACTTAATAGGTGTCGCTTTCAAAACTTTTCTACCAACCTGTATATAAGGGTGCATTTAAAATTGTCGAGGATTTGTTTTTGCATTCAAACAAGTATATATATATACCGTTCTTTACAACAAAATAGAAAAAGAATATTAAGAAGATTTGATCAGAGTTATATTTACTCGAGCTTTTTTATTTTGCATAAATAATATATGACGTAAAGATGGCATCAATTAGTGTTAAAGAATTTGATTATGGATAAATAAGTGTGAATTGCTCGTCTAAATAAACAGCGAAAGTGAGAAATGACTAAATAAATATTTAAAAGTTTTAAATAAGCAAAAGTGTTACAAGAAACGTAAAACACAAAATGCATATGTAGATTAAAAGTAAAGATCCAGTAAATAGAAAGGACTTAAGCAAGAAATGAACGAGCCATCTGATGGAAAGGAGATGTACGTAAGGAAGAGAACAATGAATGAAACACAAGGAAAATACACTACCGTCCATAAGTTTAGTCGCACTACAGATCATTTTAATTGCAGAAGGAAATAAAATATTTAAGTTAATTTATTGAAATTTTATCCAAACTAAAATCATTTTGCATATTTGCACGTTATTTAATCGAAGTATTTTGTATAAACGAATGAACGCCTTATTCTCTATTTCAAGAAATATTCAGGTAAGAAATATAATGAGGGTGTCATGGAGATTATCCCTTACTCGGAATTGTTTATTGTACGGTTTATTACGTGGACGTAATAGCCAGTCTTTACCTGATATTCGTGCGCTCGTAAGGGTATATTTTATGTCTATTACACAGTGAATATTCAGTATTCACGTAGCTAATGAAGTGTCAGCAAGTGCTATCAAGTGAGCGTATTTTTTTTGAATTGTGTTTAAAACAAGGCAAGGAGAAAGCAACTAACTCTCGAGCAAAGGGTAAGAATTATTGCTTTGCACGAAACAAAGCTTTCTAATAGAGCAATCGCCCGAAAACTAAAAGTTTCCGAGTATAGTGTCCGTCAAACTATAAAGAAAATGGAAGAAACTGACCAACTCAAGGAGCGAAAACGCAGTGAACGGCCCAGGATAACTACTAAAAGAGAAGATGAATATCTGAAATTAATGTCCTTGCGCAATCGTCGTCTTACAGCCTCGAAAATAGCAGCACAATATAACGTACACCACGAAACCGCGGTTAGCGTAACAACAACCAAACGCCGTTTAGCTAGAGCTGGACGAAGAGGTCGAGTAGCAGTAAAAAAAAACACGTCTGTCTGCACAACATAAAGAAAAAAGATTGGCCTAGGCGAGAACACACAGGTACTGCACTGTCGAAGAATAGAAACAAGTCTTATGGACAGATGAACCCAAATTTGAACTTTTTGGAAATAAACGCCGTACTTTTGTTCGTCGTCGTGTCGGGGAGAGAATGTTAGATGAATGTGTGGTCAAGACAGTGAAACATGGTGGTGGAAATGTTTTGGTTAGGGGTTGCTTCGGAGGTGGGCACATCGGAAAATTGGTGCAAATCACAGAAAGAATGACAAAAGAAGTCTATTTGGGTATATTGCAAGAGCATGCTCTTTCGTCAGCGATGGAGCTTAAGGGGTGGGGTTGGTTTATTAGCTAGATAAAGTCCCCAAACACACAGCAAGGACTGTAAAAAGGTTTTTCGCCGACCAAACTGAAAATGGGATCCTTACATTAATGACATGGTCGCCCCAAAGACCGGACTGCAATCCGATAGAGCTGTTACGGGACTGTTTGGATCGTGAAGTGCGTAAAATATCTCCTAGTAGCAAGACAGATCTTTGGGGTAAGTTGCCGAATGCATGGAACTCTATCGATGAGGGATATCTCGACCGACTAATTGGACGAATGCCACGTGCTTGTGAAGCCGTGATCGCAGCTAGGGGTGGTTACTTCAACCGAAATAAAATTTAAGCTAACTTATTATAATACTACTTAGATTAATGTCAATTGCTTGAATTGTAAATTAATTTAGTATTTTATAAATAAATTTGCCATGAAAATAAACAGTCTCTTTAATATTATTGTGCAATTAAAGTGATCTGTAGTGCGATTAAACTTATGGACGGCAGTGTATGTCAGATAAACATTTATAAATAGTGTTTCTATTATAAATGTGCTAAATAAATAAATTTAAAGATGACTGGATACATTTTAAAAGTTTAGTTAAAGTAATTTCGGAAAGAAAATCTTTATACTTACGTTACTATTATTTTTTATTTTAATGTTTAAAATTTTAATAATTACACTGAAATATATTTCGGTCTTTATACCGGACGTACCATGACATGATAGCCACATCTTACACGTATGTTACTAAAGCAATTCCATATTAAATTCAAAATTTTATACTGTATGATACTTAGTACAACACTGCGAATATCTTCGCCAGTACACTTAAAAAAACCAATAAAACACCAACATTTTGGAAAAGAAAGCTGTTCCTTCAGGACTAAGGATTCTTGGCGAAAACTTTGTATTTCAACAGGACAACGATCCGAAACACACTTCTAGATTGTGTGGCGATTACTTGCGTCAACTAGAAGAGCAAGGGCAAATCTCTATAATGGTATGACCAGCTCAAAGTCCTGATCTGAACCCAATAGAGCTTCTTTGGGAAGAATTGGACCGGAAGGTTCGAGAACGTGCTCTATCATCTACCACTGTACTGTGGGAACAACATCAAGAAGCCCGGGCACAAATTACAGAAGATACACTGCAAAAATTAATTGAAAGAGTGCCGCGGTTATGTGCCGCAATTATCAAAAATAAAGGTGGGCACATTGATGAGAGCAAAATTTAATAATAATTAATGATAAAGTTTTTATATAAGAAAAATGTAACTATTTTATGTTTATTTTACACTATTGTATTGGTACAATAAATAAATTTTCAGTACACATTTGATAGTTTAATAATTTTGGCTAAAACTAAGGGTGGGCAAATAAATATGACCGGTAGTGTATATCCTTTATAATTTATTTCAGGCAATGTTCACAAATGTTCATTCACTAGAATGAACACTTGTTTGACCTCCAGCTGTCAAATTATGAGAAAGATGCGGAAAAGGCTCGCCACGTATTACACATAATGCTAGAGCCCTTGCCCGATATAATTATGATCGCTTCTCTTACAACGCCGAGCCGCAGTGCGTTATGAGTGATAGACTATTAACAGTGCTTTGATGTAGGAACGTAAAATAAAGTGGAGCACTTTGGGATGAGTTAAATTGTAACAAGTCCCGCTTTATGGGTGCTAGATTATTAACAATGCTGTGATGTGGAAAAAAAATGATGCACTTTAGTGTGAGCCAAATTATAACGAGCACCACGTTAAGGGCGCCAGATTATTAACAATTATTCTCTGTTTGTTTTCGCTATGCATGGTGTCTAAATATCATCGCTTCACTAAAAAAACGTATAAAATTACAAATATGCTAAGCCTGCGTGATCTAAAACTAAAAAAGCGTACGAACAGACATAAAATTTATAGTGCAAAACGTTGTAATATTTTGTCACGGACTGTACTCATAAGAAAATACATTTCAAACACCGCTAAATACAAAATCAAAAACAATAAGGGTACAAATCTGTAATAAATAATAATATATTAATTTAAATAATACAACGTCGTTAATAAATACCAAATATGAAATCAAAATAACTCTTGCAAAAAAAATGATAAACGTAACAATTAACAAAAAAAAAAAAAACAACGGACGAAAACAATTATGTAACATCTTATTTACTGTAGGGAGAAAAAAATTACTCGATGGGGAGGGAAAAAACAATAAAAAGGCAGAACTGAGCGTACGATTGAGACATCGAATGAATTACACAAAATAAAAATGCGATTTCATTTAGCGGGTGTACAGTGGGGATCATAAGAACGGTGACACTTTGACACTTTTTCGACTCGACCTGTTAATCGAAGACCTCAAGCAGAACGACCCCGAAACGTTGGGCAGACATTTAAGTATACCTTGAAAACTGGCTATATTATCTTTCCCTTTCATTGGCACGGCTTGTAAATACAATATTTCTTCTAAATCACTTTCCCTAGAAAGAGAGAGATAACACAATGTTAATTTTAGGCTTATCGTTTTTTTGGTCTTTAATTCGTAGAAATTAGATTTTGGAATGGCATTGCTACAAGGGATACTAGGAAAGTTTTGCAATACAGCTTTGTTTATTTAATTTTTTCAAAGTAATTTCCTCTACACTCAATACGCCTCTCCATCCTCCGATACCAATCTTTAAACCAGTTCTGCCAAGTTTCACTAGGGAGTAAAGCACACTCGTTGTCCCGAGCCCGCAGAAGGTCCTCATCACTGGAAAATCGCCTCCATTTTAGCTTCATTTTCACATGCGAGAAGAGTGCAAAGTCGCAGGTAGCAAGTTCTGGACTGTAGGGAGGGTACTCGAGCAGTTTCAATCCTGTCGTGGTCAAATACTCGGTGCAGGCTTTGGCGCCGTGAGATGAACCATTATCGTGATGGAGGAACCAGGTGTCCATTCTTGACTTTGGCGGCAGGTTCTTCATAGATCCAGTGACTTTAGGCAGGCACTGTTCCGTATACCACTTAGCTATGACTGTCTTCTGTGTGTCCGAAACGACGCGTTCCACAATTCCACTCGATTTGACAAATACAGCTCTTATTTTCTTCTTTACAGGTCGGGATTTTCTGACAACTACGGGTGTGTCCTCATCATCCCAGATCCAAACTTTGTTTTGAGCTTTGGTCGGCACATCGTAATAGTATAGTCAAGTCTCGTCACCTGTCACGATGTTGTTCACATACCGAGATTGTCCCTTATTAAACTTTTTTAGCATCTCGCGGCACCAAGTTACACGTCGTGTCATCTGCTCTTCAGTCAGTCGATGCGGCACCCAGAGAGAACAAAGTTTCTTCACGTGCAAATGATCATGTAGAATCGAACGAATTGCTGGTCATTCGCCTGCCCTCGCCAAGCATTTTCCTCACAGTAGAAACGGTTTCCTCCGTGGCTGACCTTCGTGGCCTTCCCGGCCTCTCAGCATCCTCCATAGTTAAATTTGCCCTTTAGAATTCTCTATACTATCTGAATATCGTTGTGCGATGTGGACAACCATCACCCAGTGCAAGAGTCATTTTTTCAAAGCACTGGTCTATGTTTAAACCATGCACAAAATTATAACGCAAAACTGCCCTTATCTCATTTCGTGACCACGATACCATCGCAAGCACTTCACACTCTCACTGCTAATGAATAACTGAGCCCACCGACATGGCGCGGTGGCTGCTATGCACGTATGAACAGCCTCAACATGCAGCAACAAGCAGCTTCCCACGATTCATTGTTGCGTCATATTGCAAAACTTTCCTAGTACCCTATATATGTTAGTTCCATATGTTCTTGATTCTCTTTCAGAGTGATTACGATACTGAAAATATCGTAGGTACTCCGTCTGAACTCAATGCCGGTGAGAATCCAAGAAACTATGGGTCAATCAATTAAAGGAAGGGAATCTACAATTAGACGAAGGAACAATTAGAGGGAGGAACTATCTATATGACTAGAGGAAGAGATTCTACATTTAAAAGAAGAGGACGATCCGTCTTGAGCAGCTGCGTAAGATGAAACGTTACATGTGCACCGAAAAACTATTTCTCTAAACTAACATCACGCCGTTTTTTAGATTATTTTCATTCGTATCAGCTTGCATGCATTGGTGTACAGCTATGGCTATGTGTATTAGCTTATGGCTATATGAATATTTAAGTACATCTAAAATTATGAAATTATTGATCAATTAAGGTTAATATATCCCCTTTCCATAATAATTTTCGTATTCTGTATACATATTTTAACAACTAAGTTGTCATCATCAGCAGATAATAAATCATTGTTGAAATACGTGAACAGAATATGAAAATTATTATGGAAAGGAAATTATATAAAAGAAACTTTTGATGCTAGATGCTCTGTGATTTTACATGTTCGCATGTTAAAACGTTTACGTTGTCCAATATAAACATCACTCCCGTAGAGATTGGTCAGACGTTGTGTTTACAGATATACATCATATACCTTGAACCTAGCCACCAGGAAGGAAGGCATGGCCAACGGACAAAGAACGTATTATACAGCGCACTGTAAAATATCCTGTGAAGACTCGTATCTGGGGTCGCTTTAACACTCTATTCTTGGTACTAATAATGGTATCCGTCACAAAAGCCAAGGGTAATTGATATTGTGAAAATACTTATGTAAAAATGTAATGCTGCTTCCTATTCTGCTAAACTAAAGAGATGGAATTCCCAAACGTGCAAGAAGAAGTAAGTGATCAAGGGGTTTCGGATGATTTTGTTGAATGATTGGTAATAATATATAGTGGAGAGTTTAGTAGGCATTTGTTCTGGGAAACGGCAAGTAAAATGAAGTCTGATATCTTATTCTTAATCTTGGTGCTAAAACTGGTATCCATCGCAAAAGCCAAGGGCAATCGATATTATTGTGAAGAAGCTTATATAAAAATGTAACGTTGTTTTTTATTCTTCTATGCTGAAGAGATGGAATGGAATAGAAGTGTGAAAGAAGAAGCGAGTGATCATAATTTCTCTAAGGTAAACATTGTGGATCCTAAATCATACAAACTTCGCAAATTTCCTCCGAATTGTCTCACAAAAATCAAAATCTATGAGTTTGAATAAAAGTATAAAATGCTCTAAACGGTCTAAAGCCTTTGAGAAGTCAGTATACACGACATCGACCTGAACCCTAGCATCCAAGCGTTCAAAAATGTATTAAGTTGAAGATGTCGATCCCTTGTTGATAAACCCGCGTTGAAACTGAGTTATGTATCGTGATGTTGTACAAGTTCTCGCTGGTTTGTCGTGAATATTAATGCTTTATTTTTTTTAATGGTAAAAAACATGTCACTTAAAGTATTGCCCATCGTTAGCCACTACTTTTCCTCAGCTTTGCAAATGAGTAAGATCTGCGAAAAATATCAGGATGTTGAATTTCTTTACAAAAAATAGTGAAAAACTTGTCACTGAAAGTATTTTCTATCGCCAGCCACTACTTTCTCCCATCTTTCTCGCAGCATTGGCTCTCTTGGGGATATCCAAGAGTCCACCTATCTTTTGCATCTTCATGAGAATGGAAGTACTGCTCAGCCAAGCCATGTACCATCGATCGGAACGAGTAACAATCAGAAAGCGCAATGTCTAGTGAATACGACGGGTGAGGTAGGACTTTGCATTTAAGCGTAGGCAGCAAGTAGGTGTTCACACCGGTTCTGCAACATGTGACCAAGCATTGTCATACTGCAAAATTACTTTGTCGTGCCTCCGACCGTTTTTCCTTCAACATTCGCCTCAAACGCATTAATTATAATCGATAGCAACCTCCTGTCATGATTTCGTCCAATTTGAGTAGCTCGTAATAAACTACGCCCAGTTGATTACACCAAATACAGAGCAAAAGCTTGGAACTATGGATATTCGACACTACAGACTGTTAATTCAGTCAAGCTTGCTCCACGATTTTCTGCGCTTAGGGCTATCAAAGTTGAATTAATGATGCAAAAAAACCTTTCCTTTTTTGCCATTGAAGAAGTTGTTGAAAAGATGCCGTTCGACATCTCTCGGCTCCGATTCGTACGGCAACCAATGTCCGTGCTTTTGAATCATTCCTAATGCTTTCAAACATTCACAAACAGTTATATTATGAACTCCTAATGATTCTGCAAGTTCAGCTAGTCGTCTAGCAACTTAGTATTCAGTTTCGTCGTTTTTCTCCAGTTCTTTCTTTCAATTCTTGAAGGTTCAGTGGTATTATCTTCTATAATAGTTATAGTCAGCTAAACAACAGCAAAAGCCTAACATAGGAAAACTTTGAAATTTATTTACAACCGTCGCAGTTAACAATTCATGTTTGTGAAGCATCTTCGCGTCACTGACATGATCTAAGCTATTGGCAATGCCTGCACACGTGCGCTCTTCATCGGTATATGGCGATATAAAGAATGCGCAGGTAACGAGTATCATTTACCTACGAATTATGCGTAAAATTTAGTCACAAGTATGGGAAATCACGAGATTGTTATTAGAAATAACGGAGGCTAGACGCCATATTATTATAAATGCTTTTTAATTTTTCTATCAGCACTTTGTAGTGGAAATGTTGATCAGCGTTTCTTGTAATACAGACTGTAGTTTTATGTAAATCGTTAATGCCTTTATTGATGAGGATACCTAACACACATGGCCATAGTTGACAAAAGTCTAATTAATAATATTAAACAGTATTAAAACGTACACGCATCCGACAAACAAATTAAATCCCAACCTGTTAAAACAAGTGAATCAGTCAACCAGTCAGAAATAAAAAAACACCGATTTTTTTTCAAAAATGGAACATTTAATCAAACTGAGTGTAAAAAATACATGACAAAATGATGTAGGAACTATAAGGCTAACAGGTACGCTTGAAACAAACAGATTCTCTTTTTGATTTTGTTAAAACGTAGGACTCACCCTGCTGTTTCTAAAAACTCGGAAAACACTAAATTTGGTAACTGATTGGGGCGACTTAAGTCGGCGTAAAGTTCGGTCTCCCTATTGTATAAGTAGATGAAGTCGTTCAGCTGTTTAGCTATGACGGCCGCTCGGTCTTTCTCCGTCAGCTTGTGACTGGGCGACTGAAAATTTAAGGGACGATTAGTGGATAATAAAAACAGAAAACGCACATTACTTGGTACCTTTATAGCGAACGGAGTCTTCAGGTAACTCGAGGCCTTTTGCAGAAATTTCAAAACGACTTCGATTTGACCCTCGTCGGTCTTGGCCGAGGCGATCTTGTGCAAGACGCAGTTCAGATACTGACTGAACGTCCTTCGCGCTTCAGACGGGCTAAATACGTAAACATCAGTTGGGATGGCCATTGGCAAAGTATTTCGAAAGTACTCACGTTAATCGCTTGCCGTTCTTAATCATATCACAGATTTGCTTTTTCAGTTCGACCGATCGAGTAGCCTTCAGTTCTCGTTTCGGCGTCAGAGCCGCCTTGTGTCCCTGACTAAGTTTGCGTTCGTACCTGTCCTGTCTTTGTAACGACACTGAAAATATAAAATAGTCTTTGCGTCAAATGGTTACAGTGGAGAAGAGAAAATATGTAAAAAGTGAAGCGCACGGTTTCCTTTACTTAAAAATCTATTCTTTTTTATTTTCCTGTTTGTAGTAGATACTGAATAGAAAGCCTCGAAACGATTGTCGAATTTCCTCATTGACCTTGGCCACGTTATAGGTTGAAACGGTCGAGTTCAATGAGGAGATTCTAGAAGCGACCGAGCCTGAGGAAGCCCCAATGTCAGTTTCAAGGTCATTCCAATATTAAAGCCAGTTAACTTTGATATTGTAGATGTAGAATGAGGCTGAGGTTTATAATATTATTACAAGATTAGAGTTAAGCTCGTTTGCTCAAAAAATTATTACGTGTATGAATAAAAATATTGGGTTGGCAACTAAGTACTTTCGGTTTTTACCGGTAGAGAGCGTTGCTTTATGTTTTGTATAACGTATGTTAGTGCTGTACTTTACCGTTTGTCGCGTGATACTAGTCACATTGACGTAACTTCAGAAGCAAGTAGTGCGTGATTTTTATTAAAGCTATTAGTTGTGGGTTAATTTTAAATGGAGTGCAGAAATGAACATTTTCGACATATTTTACTATTTTATTTCCGTAAAGGAAAGAAAGCTGCTGCGGCTCACAGAAAGATATGTGAAGTTTATGGTGCTAATTGCTTAACAGAGCGCACGTGTTAGAATTGGTATAAAAAATTCTGTTCTGGAGATTTTTCCCTCAAAGATGAGCAACGTTCTGGTCGGCCTACTGAAGTTGATGATGACCAAATCAAAGTCATAATTGAAGGGGGTCGCCATATAACTGTTCGAGAGGTTGCGGAGAGGCTACATGTATCGCACACAACAATTGAAAAACATTTAAAATGTCTTGGGCTAGTTAAGAAGCTTGATATTTGGGTACCTCACGAATTGAAAGAAATTCATTTAACACAAAGAATCAACTTTTGCGATATGCACCTTAGACGAAATGAAACCGACCCTTTCTTAAAAAGAATCATCACTGGTGATGAAAAATGGGTCCTGTACAGTAACATAGTTCGAAAACGATCATGGAGCAAACACGATAAACCAGCTGAAACCACATCGAAAGCTGAATTGCATACAAAAAAGATCATGCTGTCAGTTTGGTGAGATTACAAAGGTGTTGTGTTTTTTGAGCTGCTTCCAAGGAACTAACCGATCAATTCCGATGTTTACTGTCAACAATTAATAAAACTGGATGAAGCAATCAAAAAAAAAACGGCCAGAATTGTCAAATCGGAAAGGTGTAGTTTTCCACCAAGATAATGCAAGGCCTCACACATCTTTGGCAACTCGTGGGAAACTATTGAAGCTTGGCTGGGAAGTGATGCCACATCCCCATACAGCCCTGATCTAGCACCATCTGATTACCACTTATTTCAAAGTTTGCAGAATTCTTTGAATGGTAAAACTTTCACAAATGACGATGACCTTCACTCGCACCTGGTTCAGTTTTTTGCTGATAAGTACCAGAAATTTTATGAGTGCGGAATCATGCAGCTGAAAGAAAGATGGCAAAAGGTCATTGAGCAAAATGGAAAATATATAATTGATTAAAAACTATTCTTTGTTTAAAAAAAAGTGTTTTATTTTATACTACAAAACCGAAAGTACTTAGTTGCCAACCCAATACATATATAAAGGGACAGTTATAGAATCGTAATCAGTATTGTGAGTTATCATGAAGTGATCATTAAATATAAGAGAACAAAGTGACGATTGTTCTCGGAAAATTGAAGATGGAGACTTGAGAAATGCTACTATTTAAGAAGATAATTTTTCGAATTGTATAAAAGCTTTTTCACTCAAATTGGTCAGACGAATGATTTTTGGGATGAAGTAGACGTGAATGCGGAGAAAATTGAACGCGGACCATCACGGAATGCAGCTCCAGTACGAGAAAGAAACATATTTTTTGAATGCAAGTCATTCGAAGTGGATATGTGTTGGTTTGTCACTAGACTTTGACTTGGAACCTGTGTTAAGAAACAGCCGTTCACGTCAAGTCGTTATTTTGTCTTATTTTCTTATGAAAAAAAAACCGAAAAGTTAAATTTATATGGCGGCTCCAATTTTATTGCACGGTACTGTACACAAAGAAAATTAACAGTTAAAAGTAATACTTACCGCTACTGACTAGAGGGAAATCGTGTCTTCTATCCAACGATCTAGAAACGGAGGTCTTTTCGCGCGGTTTCATCGCTGTTACGGACGGTACGTTGGGGAAAAGCTGATTGAACAGTAACAAGTTGAAGTTATGAGGTATCGAGAGATTGTAAGTGCTCGAAACACTACTCGCCATGGGAACACCGGTGATGGGATCTGAAAACAATGTCGACGTACATGAAGGAGCAGCTGGCATAAAGTAAATGTAACCGTTAACTCGGTCATCCCATTTACCTAAGTACTGACAGTATTTACTCCAGCTGTCCACGGTTGGGAATATCCGAACGAATCCGCCTCTCCTTTCGAATTGGCACTTGGCCATTTTGACTACACGTGCTTCTTCAGCGGACAGACTCAGCGTGCTCGACGTCAATCTCCCGACGTTCTGAGTGTTCGAACTTTTTCTCGGTAACGTGTTGCTTAGACCGTCGGCAGAATGGACCCTTCGGTACTGAAACACGCAAAATGAGTAAAGATAACACTAGATTTTAAAGGGGGAAAATGGAGATTAAGATGAGCATTTTCTGACGTCGACTTACCCCGCTCAGTTTCATTTTCAAATTGGTGCTCGCCTTGGAGGAGTTTGTAGAAATGGTTGTCGTCGATGGTCTGAGCATGGGATCGACGGCGGGTATACCCACTAACGTTAATAGGTCTGCTAACATGGCCGACTTCAGTCGAACGTCTAAGGGACTATCACAACCCAGAGAAGGGGACAAGTTTATTTCTAATAACCAGGGTTTCAATGTTTCGTCGACAAGAATATCGAAACCATACAGTTCTGAAAAGCAAAAACAACTAAAATCGTACAGAAACTTCAGTGGAATCCTATTCAGAACCCAGTATATAGTTTGATCTAGCCGCCTTTGATTTTTATGCGTTTAAGTCATTTACCATAAAAAATTTTTAAACATGGAAAGATTCCATTCAAACTATGAATTTATAAAAGCTGTCCAGTTTGGAAATTAAATTGGACATGTGTAACTTCTTTCTAATGAAAAATACTTACCGAAACAATTACTAACATTAGGCACAAACATTTTACATGCAGAAACTATAGAGTTTCCCGACGACAGTATGGACTTCACAACCAAATCTTCGACTTGCGACATTAAATACGCGGTGTCTTTACCTAAACTTTTCAAGTGCCTCAGTAAAGCGCTCAGCGTCCATTTGTGACCTACGTTTTCTGCGCTGGGATCGTCTGACCTAAATAAACGAAAAAAAACGCGATCAGCAGCGGTAACGCTTGACATATCAGCCGGACTTTCTAATAATCCGTACGTGAATACTCACTTGACGTAGTCACTGTGGTATTTATTAATACTGTAGTTGCAGAGGTGCATGCATGGATTCCACAACGACTTGTGACTAGAATCGTATTTGACGGTGGCGAATCGCACCATTCCCTCCTCGTAGATATAAATTAACAACGGATCGAAACAGGTGACGGCCACGTACAACCTCAAATCGCACTTGTGACCCTCCACCAGTAAAGGTTTTGATATATATTTGGCGACCACGACGGGTTCTTCAAGGGGCACTTGGTTTGGAGTCTCCACGATGTAAATACCTGTGCAATGGGAAACAAAATAAGAAAATAGTAATGAGAGAGAACTATACGTCCATCTCTCGGATCGAAGTAAAAGCATTAATGTCACGACATTAGTGCTTTGACTTCAATACGAGAGATAGATAGAATTGGATAGTTTTACTGATCTGAATTCATTCAATCGCTGTCTTGAAAGTAACCTTTCAAACATTCTTTAAACGGCTTTGATGCTACAGCTTTTCATATTTTTTACAAATCTTTCTAACCATTAGTTACTTAGTTAGTTCACCGTATATATTTTGATAACATACGTTTCAATATCAATTAATAAACATACAAATAAGTATTGACTGAGAATACGAATACAACGGCTGTTTCGTCTTTAGTAAGACTCGTCAGGCAGTCTCAGTTCTTGTTCAACAGATTTTGTAATCACAGTCATATAAGATTACATAAAATAAGTAATAATTGAGAAAATTTGATCCATTTCCATCTCTCTTTGAAATGTTAATTGATGTCGTAGTCATGTTCTCGGTCAACTGATACTT
Organism: Dermolepida albohirtum; assembly: GCA_031893035.1. Lineage (NCBI taxonomy): Eukaryota > Metazoa > Arthropoda > Insecta > Coleoptera > Scarabaeidae > Dermolepida > Dermolepida albohirtum. The sequence continues at coordinate 33,694 of JAVIWB010006201.1, read as the reverse complement.
CTTTGTTTTTGACCGCCTTCTCGAATAAGCCAATTTAAGAAACAAGTCAGGTGCAGTTATTACATACAGTACCCTGTTCTAACTGCAGTATCAGACAAAAGGGTTTTAAAATTTCAAACGGAGATGGAGATCCTTATTAATAAATATAGCACATTTCTGTTAACCACAAAACCAACTGTAAACGCCCAATAAAACTTTAACAATCACCTCGGCCTCTACTCGACGCAACCGGCTTGACGATCCAAGGCCCCTTGATTCTGTGATGTGTGGTGCAGAGGTCCCTGTATTCGCCGGGCATCACGAACGTCTGAGGAATGAAGTCGAAGTGCTTGTAGCCCTTCAGGTGCTGCATCCTTTCGATGTTCTTGTACAGACGATCCTTCCTGGTCAGTTCGTACGATCTGGGAAAGTGGTTTACTCTTTGGTGTAGCGCCAGACATCTTAGCATGCCTGGAAAAGTTGAAATTTTGCCCAAAGGAATAATAAAAAGACAAGCTTAAATACGAATGCTAAATAAGAGAAAAGTGTGTCGATAATGAACCAATTAAATTAAAATTTATTAAGTTTTAATTAATTCAATTAGAATTATGGCGTGGTAGCATCATTAGTGAACGTTTATATGTCAAGAAATATTTTAGTAACAAGCTGCAATACAAGGGCTAACCGAAAAGTATTGTACACGTATTAACTGGCGGATGGTGAAAGATATTCAAATTTGTATGGAGGATATGAATCAGTTTCAAATTTATATTTATGATCCGCTTCAACAATCCGAAATACTCACTTGGAATTAGTTCGATTATCAAGGTCGCACTGTATACATAAGTACTTTGTAATGAGAAATACATATTTTTTAAGTTTAATAATAAAATCGCATGTTTACGTACAATTCTTATGTAAGAAACAATGATTCAGTGGTAGCGGCTCAGCGTGATTTTCGCATTCATTTTAACGTTGGACGGCATGGAGCCGTACCTACCCGACCAATGATTATGAAATGGGTTACAAGTTTTCGGTCCACAGGCAACATTATGGGGAAGAAACCACCAGGCGCTACACGAACAGTGAGGACTCCGGAGAACATTAACAGAGTGAGAACAGCAATGATTAGGAGTCCTGGTCGTTCAGCTCGACGACACGCATCTTCATTACACATGGGACGTGAGTCGGTCCGAAAAATTTTGAAACGGGATCTCAAGTTTCATCCTTACAAGATTGTGTGTGTACAGGAGTTAAAAGAAACTGACTACCCCCAACGGTTGGATTTCGCTACCCAAATGCAAGTTCTCCTTCACGATGAGCCTGACGTTCTGATTTTCATGAGCGATGAAGCTCACTTTTACCTAAATGGGACAGTGAACCAACAGAACTGCAGATACTGGGCAGAGGAAAACCCAAGACAGCTTCATGCGAAACCTCTCCATTCGCCTCGTACCTTCGACTGTATGGTGTGCGGTGTCGAGACAGCATGTTATTGGCCCCTTCTTTTTTGAATAGGATGGAGTTGCGGTGACAGTGAACGCGAATCGGTACGTGCGTATGATCAACGATTTTTTTTTCTTACAACTGCAGATGCTCAACTTGCAACAGGACATATGGTTTCAGCAAGATGGAGCTACTGCACACACAGCAAGAGTTTCGATGACGTTGCTGCGAAACTTGTTCCCAGGTCATGTCATTTCAAGATTTGGAAATGTGCCCTGGCCTCCTCGTTCTCCCGACCTCAACATCTCCGATTTTTTTTTGTGGGGACATTTGAAGGAGAAAGTTTTTCAACGCAAACCTCGTAATTTGGAAGATTTGACAGAGGCAATTCGTGAAGAGGTGGCACTAATCACCGAGAAGACACTACAGCTAGTATGGCAGAGCATCCTCAACAGAATTGAAAACTGCATCAGAGAAGACGGCCGTCACCTTCCTGACCTTATTTTTGCAAGTTAAATTAAATGGCATATCCTAACAAACATGTCAGAAAAGTAAATATATTTTTTGTTTGAAAAATTAACACCGTTTTGCTGTTTTCAAAATGTTAATACTTCCCGTGGTCATCCTGTCTTAAAGGCGTCATTTTGTGAAGAAATCAAAAGAACATTTCAACAACGGGTTAATATGGAAACGATATACCGTGCTTTCATATTAAAATGCTACCAACACCGTAAAATATTATATTCGGGTCTAGATATCGAATGCCGATCAGAATGTAAAGTGGTGGGGTGCGAGTCAGTAGTCAGTTATAGTCGTGATTCAAATGACTCGCGCCCCACCACTTTACATTCTGATCGGTATTCGGCAGCTAGACCCGAATATAATGTGGTACAATTTTCGTAGCGAGGTAAAATGAATGCACGGTATACTCAAAACGAAATGAAATAAATTTATATATATAAATAAATTAATTATTTAAGCAATGTTTCACCAACAACCGTCCACTACACCCATCAATGGGAACGTTAATGTTAATTATTGCGATCGAAATCAAGTGTAGTGGTACAAACTTGATCAAAATTTGGCACATGCCGTGAGTTCGAGTCAAAAATAGACACTCGTTAGATCCGAAATATACGAGGGTGGTCCCATAAGTACCCGGCCTGATCTAGAGATGGCGGTAGTTGTTTGAAAAATATCACTGTATTAGAAAGTACACAATCTATAAAGCATATGTTTCAAGTTTGAAGACGTCACGTTGTTTAATATTTGTTTGGCAGCCATCGATAGTGAACGTTTTCAGTGACTTTGTAAAAATGGAGAAAATTGGTCATCGTCGCGTGATGCAATACTTTTATTTGAAAGGCCTCAGTCCAACCGATATAAAAGCTGAACTGGCTTCTACTCTGGGTGAGTCTGCACCTTCGTTTACAACAATGAAATATTGGGTAACAGAGTTTAAACGAGGCCGTACGAGCTGCCAAGACGAGCATCGCAGTGGTCGACCAAATGAGGTGACGACTCCAGAAATTGTGAAGAAAATCCACAATGCGGTACTGGATGGTCGTTAACTGTAAGAGCGCGAGCTAGCAGACATAGTAAGCATTTCAAAAAGTTCGGTGCATCGCATATCATCTGAAAATTTGGACATAAGAAAGCTGTGTGCAAGATGGGTGCCGCGTTTGCTCGCACTCGAGCAAAAACAGTGTCGTGAAGATGTTTCAATTGAGTATTTAGCGAAGTTTCACAGCAAGAAAGCAGAATTTTTGCGCTGTTTCATAACCATGAATGAAACATGTGCCCCTCACTTCACACCCGAGGCAAAAGAACAATCAAAACAATGAACTTAAAAGGGAGAACCGGCTCCAAAGAAGACTGTTTCATCTGCAGGCAAGGTCATGGCATCGGTTTTTTTTTTGGGATGCGCGTGGAATGATTTTCATTGACTATCTTGTAAAAGGAAAAACTATCAACGGCGAGTATTATGCGTACTTATTGCAACGTTTGAGTGAAGAAGTCAAGCAAAAACAGCCGCATTTGGCTAAGGAGAAAGTGTTGTTTCATCAAGATAATGCACCAGCTCACAAATCCGTTATTGCAATGGCCAAAATTAATGAATTAAAGTTTGAATTGCTACCTCGTGCACCCTATTCGTCAAATTTAGCCCCCTCGGATTCTTTTCTGTTCCCAAACTTGAAAAAATGGTTCAGTGGTCAAAGACTTTCCAACGATGAAGAAATGATGTCGGCAGTTAATGGCTATTTTGAGGAGCAAGACAGTTCTTATTATAAAAAGGGTATCGAAGTTATTGAACATCACTGGAAAAAGTGTATAGAGCTGAAAGGAGATTATATTGAAAAATAAATATTTTTCTTTCCAAAATATTTGTTTTCTTTTTGGGTTGTGTATTTCTGGGATCACCCTCGTATAAATAGATCTTCGTATAATATGACATGCTCTGCACTAAATAAAGTATGTATTTTTTTCTCCCGTTTTGCGTATTACTTTTCGGTCACCACTCGTTAATTAACTTCATTATTATTTCTCAACTCTTCTAGTAAAAGAAAAAATACACAAAATCCGTAAAGATAAATAGTGGGAAACATTATTGTGTGGATGTAAGTGGTTAGTTACCCGGCTTCGGATGCGACCCCGTCCACAAAATGTTAAAATCCGATGATTGATTAGCAACCTCCGAAATACCATGACATTCTAGTAATTTGGCTAGTAATTTTGTTTCCGCCTGAAGCACCTTGTACGTGATGTGAAGTTTGAAGGCCGGTTTGCTTTGGATCGACAGCTCCGAGGCGCTAGCCAGCGCCGAACTTCTGAACACCAGAACGGCATTCCTGGAACCCAGAGGACCGCCCAGCAGCCAAGTATCGGGTGGTAGAACTTCGTCTCCGTTTATCTCTTTGGTGCTAAAATGCAAAACGAAAACGTCGATACAAACACAAAGAAATGATTCGTACAGGTCTTTTAATGTGTAATGAATCAGAAGTCTCATTTAATAAAGGATAAAAAAAAGTTCTTTGTCTTGTAACATATAACCAAGTGTGGTTAAGTTTTAAATAAGTAATAACGCGGTAGAACATCAGGAACAATTGAGGCCTAGTTTACTAATATTAAAAATTAGCAGAACTCAATAAAAACAGAGTTTTTTTAGGAAAAATCTGATTAATAATGATGCAATTCCGACTTCAAAGGATCGTAGTGTCATAAAAATTATGTTAACATTCTATACGAGGATAGTTTTACAAGTAGTGAGAATGGCACATAGGTGGCACTCTAATTGGTAAAACAAATGCACTGTAATTTAGGTTGGCTATTTATATGTTTACATTCCGATATTTAGATAAATCGGTTGATTAGTTTATTTTTGACAGCTGATTGAAAAAGAAGCAACACATCGATCTGTTAAAATGGAAAAAGCAGAGTATCGTGCGGTGATTAAATACTTAAGGGTATGAAAGCTACCGAAATAAAAGATGAGTTACGGGAAATATTAGGTGAATCTGCTCCATCATCCGCCACAATAAGTAGATGGGTAAATGAATTTAAACGTGGCAGAACAAGCTGTGTTGAAGAAGCGCCCTCTGGAGCACCCAAAATCGTGACTTCTAAGGAGATGATTATAAAAATCCATATTATTACGCAAGATCGACGACAAAAAGTGAGAGAGATAGCAGACATGGTAAACATTTCAACGGAACGCGTACACCACATTTTAACGAAAAAATTGGGCCTTTCCAAGCTTTCGGCAAGATGGGTACAGCGATTGCTTACGACTGATTAAAAGTTCACTCGTTTGCGCATTTCCAATGAGTGTTTGGACCTTTATAAGCGGAATCCGGTTGATTTTTGTAGGCGATTTGTTACTTGCGATAAAACTTGGTTACATTACAGTACACCAGAAACCAAACAAGAGTCGAAACAATGGTTAGAACGTGATTCTGCACCTCCAAAGAAAGCGAAAACCACTTTATCGGCAAACAAGGTGATGGCATCAACTTTTTGGGAATCAAAGGGCATTTTGCTCATTGATTACCTTCAGAAAGATGCCACAATAAACGGACAAGATTATGCAGAACTTCTACAAAAATTAAATGTTGAGATTCGTGCTAAACGGTCAGGAATGGCAAAGAAAAAGATTCTGTTTCACCACGACAACGATCCCTCGCATACCAGTACAGTTGCGATGTCCAAAATCCACGAGTTGCATTTCCAGCCCCTTCCGACTTCCACCTTTTTCCAAAAATGAAAGCGCCACTAGGTGGAAAGAAATTTTCGTCTAACGACGAGCTTATCATCTTCGTAAATGAGTAATTTGCAAGCCTTCCGGAATCGCATTTTAGAGATGGCATAAGTGCATTGGAGCACCGTTGGAATAAATGTATTGCTGTTTTAGGAGAATATATTTAAAAATAAAAATTATTTTGTATTTAAAAAATTCGTTTTTCTTTTCCATTCTCACTACTTGTCAAACTACCCCCGTACTCTACGTTGTCCATACTTTTTTCATCTTGGCTTCCAGGCTGGAATTGCGTCTTCGACAACTCTGGTACCGACGTTTCGTCACCACTTGTATAGGAATATTGGTCACTACTAATATTCCAATATAAACTTATCCAGGACAGACTCGGACCAGTCTCAGTGCAACGACGAAAGCAGTAGCATAAGTTAAACCCCTGAAGATATCCCATACGAGTGGTGATGAAACGTCGGTAGCAGCAGAATTATGGAAGACATGGCTCCAGTTTGGAAGCTAAGATGAAGAAAACATTCGATATTATATATATTTTACTTAAAATAAATAAAATTTTGATCGTTTCTAAACTTTTCGATGGTGTTGTATATGCATATGAGAAACAATGTTGATAATATGTAGATATGTCTATAAGAAACATAAAAATATATTTTTAAGTAATTAATACTGTCTGCTTTTAATTCGTGATATTTCATGGCGTAAAATAGTAAAATAAAACCACCAGAACTTTACACAAAAATATTACTCTTAATTGCATTTTATAGTGACTACGGTTTCGAGCAACTTGATCATTATCAAACTACTCATTTTCAGTAGAAACCCTAACATTATGCATACAATACTGACTCTATAAGTGTTTGACCACCTGTATATTTTCGTATTATGCAAATAAAGAATATTTTAGCGTAACTAAAACTAATGTTAAATTCTAATTAAAAAACAAACATAGTACGAGGGTAGCCGTTTATATTTCGGGAACTGGCAACACTGTTAGTGTTGCCTCCGATCTGATGAATGCATCGTGAAGTTTGCCATTTTTGATAATATATTTACGTTGACAGTTTTATTATCCGGTCGCTACTTCTATTGTTGACAGTAACTTGAAAATTTTATGTCAGCGAAAAAATGAAATTAACTCGCGAACATTTTCGTGCAATTATTTTTCATAGCTTTCGGCGTGGATTATCTCAACAAGAATGCATCGACGAGCTGAATTATTTATATGGTGATGAAGCACCATCGAAAGCTACAGTATATCGTTCGTATAGTGAATTCAAACTTGGACGACGTTCTTTGGACGATGAATATCGTGAAAGTCGTCCCACAAATGTTGTTGTGTCGGAAAATATTAATGCAGTGTCTGAATTGATAATGTTAGACCGTCATGTGGCATACCGTAAGATCGAGGCATCTCTAGGAATTAGTACCATCAGCGTGCATAAGATCCTGCATGAACATTTAGCTGTTAAGAAGCTATGTTCACTTTGGGTACCACATAATTTGACAACCGCTCAAAAAGGGACCCGCGTCGATTGGTGCCAAGAAATGCACAAAAAATACAATGGCGGTGCCTCAAAGAACATTTGTAAAGTCGTCACAGGTGGTGAATCTTGGATCTATACCTATGAGCCCGATAGTAAACAACAGTCGACTGTGTGTATATTTCAAGATGAGCCAAAACCAACAAAAGTTGTTCGCGCTTGAAATACATCAAAACAAATGGTCGCCTGTTTTTTCGGAAAAACCGGTCACGTTGCAATCGTGCCTTTAGAGAGTTGTAGAACGGTCAATTCCGAATGATATACAACTATTTGTTTGCCAAAAGTTTTTGAAGAAATAAGGAAAACAAACCGAAAACGACAGATCATTCCCCACCATGACAATGTGAGCTCTCACAGGTCGGTCCGAACAATTAAAGATTTGACCGGGCAAAACATTAAATTGATGAACCATCCGCCGTACAGCCCTGATCTAGCACCCTGTGACTTTTTTTGCTCCCACACGTTCCAAACGATTTTCTACGCCGGAAGAGGCAGTTGAGGCATTCAAAACTCATATTTTGGAGATACCTCCTTCACAGTAACAGCAATGCCTTTCGGATTGGTTTAAACGAATGCAAAGGTGCACTGATTTTCAAGGAGAATATTTTGAAAAGCAATAAAATTATTTTCGATAATAATTTTTTTTTGTTTGCTATTCCCGAAATATAAACGGCTACCCTCGTATGACTGTATTTCTCTATTATTTAATAGACAGTGTGACAATTTATTTAAAATATACTCCCTACTTAAAACTATCACACGAACATTTTGCAATACGAAAGTTCAGTGAAAACAATAATATACAACAATATACAACAATAAGATACCTCTGTCGCGTGTATTCATATTTCGTAATGATTCCTTACCTGAAGAACTACAAAACGTTATGGTCAAATTATATATATTTTTTAACACATACATTCTAATGAAAATACAATATTTGTGTGAATAACATCAAATTCATTATTAATTTGAAAAGAAAACTTTCATCGCACAACAAATTTAACACCTTTACTATTTATGAACCAAATCAAGGGACCTCTGATTCATCATAATTCTACAATAGAAGTGTTACATCTAAGTTTAGCGTGCGTCGTCTCATAACAAAACAATAAGCTCAAATACTCTAATAAAGACTACAGAATTTCTAAATAATTAATAAATCTATTTCTACGTATAAAAGAAGAATTTTACACACGTGTTTTCTTCCACGGTATTCTCTTCGTTCATCTTAATTAATAATTCAATTCTGGCGAATCTCTCTCTGTACTTTAGTGACAAATGCGAAATTCGTTCGATGCATGCAAAACAATCTTTTATTAAAGACTACGTGTAATTAATTTATACGACAGAACGAGAGCACTTCCGAGCTTTGATATTAGCGCTGTCAAAGGAAAGAGTGGAGTTATTTAGAGTTTTGCACGTAAAAGTATGTATATGGGACGTAAACACCAGACAGCGTGACTGTTAGCGAAAACAGATCCTCCCGCATACGTTCCCCACTACTGAAAATTTAGGCCAGAATCACAAATTCCGATAAGTTCTTTTTTTCAAGCACCACGCGAAAGAAAACGAAATCCTATTTGGCGTTTGTCGACTTGATAAAATAGGGGAAAAAAATTCTGTATGTCGTTCGTTATATTAGTGGTTTATATTTTTGTTTCTAATTGTATTAATAGCAACTTCTTGTCAGCCTGTAATCTTCTTTAAATTATTCTTTCCTGCACGCAATTAGAAGTGTAAATAAGACGGATACATTAAAGTACGTAAGTTCGGTACACTGTTTTATTGATCTACGATATAAAAATTGTTTCTTAAAAATACGCACTACATATGAAAACTCTATACAGAATTTAATGAGGCCCTATATGCTGAACTAGAAATATGATCCACGTTATAAGTAATAAGTGAGGATAATATGTCCATCTCTCGGATAAACGTGTAAGCACTTACTATTTATTACTTTTGTATATAGTTTGGATGTATAACAGAAAGTGTTCCAATAAGACATTTCATTTTCAATAGCCCGTCATTTTAACAGTTGCCATGACTCAATCTGTAACTACTTAACAGATAACACCTTCTCGGCTAGTAATTGCGAAACTGGTGGAAAAATTTGAGCTGTTGGAAAAGTTAGTGATGTGAAGAATCGAACTCGTGCACGTCGCTCAAGAAGAACTAAGAATATTGCTGTTGTAGTCCATAGTATTGAGAAAAACACAGGTTTGTCCATTTCTCGTCGATCTCTGGAATTGGGCATTCCACAAACGACATTACACCGTTTTTTGCATAAAGACTTAAGTCTTAAGGCTTTTAAAGTTCTGTTAACACAAGAATTTACGCCTACCGACCATCAACAACGTCGTGTCTTTGCTGATTGGGTCCTTGAAATGCATCACACTGATCCGGAATTTCATCGAAAAATCATTTGGAGTGATGAGGCCCATCTTCATCTCGAAGGTTACGATAACAAGCAGAATTGTCGCATTTGAGGCTCGGAAAACCCAAGAATTATTGTTGAAAAGCCTCTCCATCCTCAACATGTGACTGTTTGGTGCGGTTTTTGACTGGCGGGTCATTGGACCTTACTTTTTCGAAAATGAGGCTGGAGCAACTGTTACGGTGAATGGATTGCACTATCGAACGGTGATTAATGATTTTATATGGCCGGAATTGAAAGATATTGATATAGACGGCATTTATTTTCAACAAAACGGCTCTACGAGCCGGACAAGTAATGATACCATCGCTCTTTTGCGTGAAAAGTTTCCTGACTGTGTGATTTCTCGAAGAGGCGATCACAATTGGCCACCGAGATCTTGTGATTTAACAATTTTAGACTTTTTTCGGAGCTACGTGAAAGATACGGTCTATGCCAATAGCCCACAATCGATTCAAGACCTCAAAGATGGAATTCGTGAAGTTATCGAGAACATACAGCTGCAAATGTGCGAATTGGTGATGGAAAATTTCATGAAAAGAATATGGTCCTGCAAGCGTAGCCATGGCGGCCATCTGATATTGTTTTCCATTATTAATGGCATAATACTCGTTTCTTTTTACATATCAAAATGAAACCTGTTATTGGAAGACTCTATATTTCCGTAATGTCGATTCATATAAAATGTATTTTTGCGTATACTTTTATGTTCTAAGAACAGTATTACATTGCGGCTTCGATAAACAAATATACATTGTATTGGAAAATGTTGCCTGAAAAAACGCTCAGAAGAAAACCGCACCAGGACGAAAAATAAATGCAGAACGCTTTGCATTTCTAGCATGTTGCAGTGCTGATGGTTCACAGATATTAAAGCTGTTAGTGGTAGGAAAGACAAAAAGTCCAAGGGCATTTAAAAATGTGAACATACCTGTTGAATACGAATCATCTGCCTATGCATGGATGTCTACAGCAATTTTTTAGGCTGGTTTCAGTGCTCATTTATTCAAGTTAAAAGACATTTATAAAGTCACAATTTACGTTAATCGTCGATAACGCGTCGAGCCATGCAACTATAGAAAAACTGACAAGTAGGGATGAACAATTTGCAACATTATCTCTTCCACCAAATTGTACAGCATTTTTGCAATCTACGGATCAAAATACCTTCGGCCTGGCAAAATTATTTTATAGGAAAAGTTTTTTAGCCCATATTTGATCTAATAACGAAGAGAACGTTGTACAGTTATTAAAAACCATTAACTCTAAGGACCCCATATGTCTACTATGCAATGCTTGGGAAAAAGTCTCCTCCGGAGTCGTGCAGAAGCGCTAGCACATAATTATGAATGTGCTGAATACAATGCTGAAGATCTAATTCCTCTGAGTCAATTGCAGCAGAATCTGCTTTCCTTGAATGAAGAGATAACAGATGTTTCAGATATCTTCAATGTTCCCACTGGTCAAAATCTCACAAACGTGGAAATACGTAAGATCTCTCTATCTTGTTTCCCTACTGTGACAGTGTAAATATCCAGTCATATTTTCGTGGCCAAAATGGATAAGTGGCTTGTAAATTATGAAAATTTGTTACCACTAAAAGATAGAGATGCTACAGACAAACATCATGATTGTAGTGACAATGAAGGACCAGAGTTGAATAATACAAATCAAACTATTAAGAATGACCAGGCAGAGTTTCAATATGTATGTACATAAAGTAGGCAGAAGAAAATAATACCCCATTACATGATGTTCTTGTGATGCAAAGATTAAAAGAATTGCAAATTACTTCATAGAAAAACTGTTCCGCTTCAACAATCCGAATTATTTAGTAATCCGGAGCACCGCGGTTTTAATTAGTCGGATTATCGAAGTCGTACTGTACTTAGTTTCCTCAAAGCGAAGTTGGCTGCCAAAAATGCTTCACAGCTCTTCGGCAAACAAGTCTTTCCCGGAAGATAATTGGAGTTTCTCTTTAAGAGCTCTATTGTTCATATATTGCATAAAATCGAATTTCTCTTACATAAATAACACTATTTTCGAACAATTTCACAACACATTTTCTTCTCACTGATAATGCCAAAGCACCAATTGTCAGTAGTGTCTATAATCCAATTGAATGTTGTATGAAGACTGCTGATATTTCCTTAGAAAACATAACAGCTATTAACCAAAGTATATGTACTCAAAAACAAAGGGAAACAATTTTATAAATGAGAAGTATTGAATTGAATATAAATATATCTTCGTAACTAAAAAAGTTAAGCTATATTAGTGGACAACAAACACGTCTGGAATTCAAATTGCTACTGAGAAAGTGAGAAAGAATACTTGACGACACAGTACAACAAATATGTAGCACTATACAAAAAATAATGTTTTTGTCAAGTTTGAAACAGTCAAAATCGAGCAGCTAAATATGAATGATAGTGTGTATATTTGGAAAAATTTATAATTCCGAACGAGTATCGTAGAACATACAAATGAGGAAAAAAAATACGTCCAACTCTTGAACAGAAAAGAAAACTACCCACTAAATGGAAGCATAGTGAAGAGCGTTATAGTGCTGGAAGTGCAATACACTTATTAGATAGTTTTTTTTCTGCCTGAGATGGGGTACAGCTTCCTCAATTCCTAGTTGATTGTTATTCGATTCAACACAGATTAGGTGATTTATGTACAGTTGACAAAGGAGGTTACCTAATTAGTGTTGAAAGAACGAAACGTGTAGTTCTCAATGCTTTCTTCACTTTGTTCAGTACACTTTATCCGCATAGCAATAAATATTCAATTCAATGTACTTCCACTTATTGGGTAGACGTCGAATCTGTCCAAGAGATGGAAGTATAGTCTTCTCATTTGAAAGTCTATTTATTCAGTAATAAATCATCACTTATTTTACGTCCGTTTTCCGACCATAGCATCTTTTAATTAGAAAGATATAGGGTATATTCACATTACATCCTATGCGAGAAAACGAGTCGAACTGAGTGAAAAATGGGACAGCTTTAACCTGGACGTACCTACTGTTGTGTACTACACTCTCCGTACAGTATCAGCGACTTCTATCTATACTCTCAGACAAAAAAACACACTTAAAAGTACAGCAACTTCAAACAGAATTGGATGAATTTAAGGATTTTGAAGTAGCTCTCAGGGAACGTCGTCCGTCATTTCTTTAAAGAAAACCAGTTACTAACACAATTAAGATACGTTTATTGCAATACAGACTGTACAAAACGTGATGAAATACCGTTTTAGTAGTACCGATCCCAGTCTCTATTTTATCTTCCCTATTTATTCATAATCTCCACATATTGGACAATCGAATTGTTAATAAAATTATAAAACGACCTAATACAATTACCAGATACAAATATAGGACATACTACATTATAAAATTAAAATAACCGACTGAAATATAAAGCTTGTAATGGTAGCGTGTTTATACCAAACAAAAAGTGAAATGCTTAACATTTTCGTGTTTCCTTGACGCTCGTTATTAATATTACACACTGTTACGTCGTCGCTGTATTATATATATATATATATATATATATATATATATATATATATTACTTTTAACATTCATTCGACGCATGTAAGTAATTAAATATAACGAGGGATCGATGACTAATTGGGAGAGGACTCAATTAAAAATAAATGGCGACGTCACGTCACACGAATTTACTTTTCCGTCCCCGTTTTCTTTTTAAGAACGGTGCCTCCATAAAGGCGAAAATACAATTAATAATTTATCGGAAATCTCTTTTCGGGAACAATAAAACAGCCAAAATGAAACGCAGTACGGTATATATACTACCGGTCATATTTATTTGCCCACCCTTAGTTTTAGTTAAAATTATTAAACTATCAAATGTGTACTGAAAATTTATTTATTGTACCAATACAATAGTGTAAAATAAACATAAAATAGTTACATTTTTCTTATATAAAAACTTTATCATTAATTATTATTAAATTTTGCTCTCATCAATGTGTCCACCTTTATTTTTGATAATTGCGGCACATAACCGCGGCATCTTTTCAATTAATTTTTGCAGTGTATCTTCTGTAATTTTGCTCTCATCAATGTGTCCACCTTTATTTTTGATAATTGCGGCACATAACCGCGGCATCCTTTCAATTAATTTTTGCAGTGTATCTTCTGTAATTTGTGCCCAGGCTTCTTGAAGTTGTTCCCACAGTACAGTGGTGGATGATGGAGCACGTTCTCGAACCTTCCGGTCCAATTCTTCCCAAAGAAGCTCTATTGGGTTCAGATAAGGACTTTCAGACCAGGACCATACCATTATAGATATTTGCCCTTGCTCTTCTAGTTGACGCAAGTAATCGCCACACAATATAGAAGTGTGTTTCGGATCGTTGTCCTGTTGAAATACAAAGTTTTCGCCAAGAATCCTTAGTCCTGAAGGAACAGCGTTATTTTCTAAAAATTCCTTGTAGCCTTCTTTTCTTAGGATTCCCTCAATTTTGACGAGATCGCCTACAGATCTTCCACCAAAACACCCCCAAATCATTACTGAACCTCCTCCATGTTTTACGGTATGCGCAATACATTCTGGCAGTACTCTTTCTCCTGCGGATCTTCTTACGAATATTCGCCTTTTACTACCGAAATTTCAAACTTCGATTCGTCTGTCCACAACACATTATTCCACTGATCAATCGTCCAATTCTTATGTTCTTTAGCCCAATTTAGTCGTTTTATCTTGTTTTGCTTTCGTAGTAGTGGTTTTCGCAGAGCAATTCTTCCGTATAAACCCGCTTGCCTTAACCTTCTCTGTACCGTGGACACACTAATTGGTTTAGCACGCGCTTTATTCATTTCAGCAGCAATTTCTGGTGCTGTTTTTCGTCTATCGCATCTACTTATCCGTATTAGATGCCGGTCATCTGCAGATGTCGTCGCTTTACGTCGTCCAGATCTTCTTTCGTAGGAAAATGTACCACTTTCTTCAAATTTTTTAACGTTATTATCAACGGTTCTGCGATTTAATCGTAATTCTTTTGCAATTTCGCGATTACTTTTACCTGTACGATGATAAGCAATTATCATAGCACGCACTTCAACAGATAATTCCTTCGTCTTCGGCATTGCATTAAAATATTCACAATAACTCTCTATTTCACTGTTTTCGCAACAAAAGATGAACGATGACTGACATAAAATTTATTTTCCTTTTTGAATAGCACATCCTAATATTGTAATTAGTTGGTACAATAACACAGTATTGGTAATACCTTTCGGAAATGCAGGTAAAACTGTTAATACTGTAGGGATTAGCCTATATAATATTTATTGTATTTTTCCAATTTATGACACCTTTACGATATATCATAAACAATTTAAGATTTTCGTAGTAATTCATATGGAATTACTTCCACTAATAATATTGTTGAATAATTATAATACAGATTTTTCGAAAGATAATCCGTATTTCAGGAAACATAAAATTGGGGTGGGCAAATAAATATGACCGGTAGTGTAAGTATAGCAAGGAGTCGGCGCGAAAAGATTATTGTGATCCGTTTTCGGCTATATTAATTTAAATATAATTATACCCATGTCTAAATGAATTGAATAAATTACAATATGGAGGTCGAAAAGTATATTAAAATAAAAATAATACATATCTCGTAACGTGACATTAAACTTGTCAGCAAAACTTATCTGATAATAGCAAAATTTACAAAACGCATTCATCAATGGTACGCTTCTAAAAAAATGTTCTTGTAAAGTTTCGAAAGAACTTCAAAAGAGGAAGTACAAACAAATGTCGTTACTCTATACATTACTGTGGAGCCTTTTATGAACACTTTTCGAAACAAGTTCGAGTTTTCGAAGGATAGAAACGAAGCAAAATTAATGCGTTTTTAAAAACCGTTATCCTATTTCGACAATTGAGTTGTTATCTTCAGTATAAAATAATAAACACAGTGTTGAACATAGGTTCGCGATATAGCTATACAAAAAAATCGTGAAACACTATCCATATCCACACAAACACTGTGTATGTACATATATTAATATTACCAGTAATTGATCTCATAATGCAACCGTTCGGTCAGTAGGGAGTACTCCGAAGAAGTGCAAGAGGTGTAAACAGTAATAAACGTAAACTACCTTTTAAGTTTTAAGCAACATTTTCAATATTTACAACATACGAGGGTAGCCGTTTATATTTCGGAAACTGGCAACACTGTTAATGTTGCCTCCGATCTGATGATTGCATCGTGAAGTTTGTCATCTTTGAGAATATATTTACCTTGACAGTTTTATTATCCGGTCGCTATTACTATGGTTGACAGTAACTTGACAATTTTATGTCAGTGAAAAAAATGGAATTAACTCGCGAACATTTTCGTGCAATTTTTTTTCATAACTTTCGGCGTCGATTATCTCAACAAGAATGCATCGACGAGTTGAATTCTTTATATGGTGATGAAGCACCATCCAAAACTACAGTACATCGTTGGTGTAGTGAATTCAAACTTGGACGGCGTTCTTTGGACGATGAATTTCGTAAAGGTCGTCCTACAAATGTTGTCGTGTCGGAAAACATTAATGCAATGTCTGAATTGATGATGCAAGACCGTCATGTGACATACCGTGAGATCGAGGCATCTCCAGGTATTAGTAACACCAGCATGCATAAGATCCTGCATGAACATTTAGCCGTTAAGAAGCCATGTTCACGTTGAGTACCACATAATTTGACAACCGCTCAAAAAAGGACTCGTGCCGATTGGTGCTAAGAAATGCACAAAAAATACAATGGCTGTGCTTCAAAGAACCTTGAAGAAGAATCTTGGATCTATACGTATAAGCCTGATAGTAAACAGCAGTCAAATGTGTGGGTATCCAAGATGAGCCAAAACCTACAAAAGTTGTTCGTGCTCGAAGCACATCAAAACAAATGGTCGCCTGTTTTCTCGGATAGACCGGTCAGGTTGCAACCATACCTTTAGAGAGTTGTAGAATGGTCAATTTCGAATGGTACACAACTATTTATTTGCCAAAAGTTTTTGAAAAAATAAGGAAAACAAACCGAAAACGACGGATCATTCTCCACCATGACGATGCGAGCTCTCACAAGTCGGTTCAAACAATTGAATATTTGAGAGGGCAAAACATTGAATTGATGAGCTATCCGCCATACAGCCCTGATCTAGCACCCTGTGATTTCTTTTTGTGCCCACACGTGAAGAATAAACTTCGTGGTCAACGGTTTTCTACGCCAGAAGAGGCAGTTGAGGCATTCAAAACTCATGTTTTAGAGATACCGCCTTCACGGTGGCAGCAATGCTTTTCGGATTGGTTTAAACGAATGCAAAAGTGCGTTGATTTTCAAGAAGAATATTTTGAAAAGCAATAAAACCATTTTCGATAATAAAAAATCTTTTTTTGTTTGCTATTCCCGAAATATAAACGGCTACCGTCGTATTTAATGCTGCAAATATTTAACCGGTCTCATCTACTTTGTGCATCCGCATAGTGAACATTGTTTACGGAGTGAAATAAATATAGACATTTTTTTTTGATATTGCCCGAACGGAGAGAGAAAAGATGCAGTTGTTTGAAGCTTTTGGTTATCCGGTCGAAATTGTAAACAAATTCTTGCACTGTTGTTAATAATTATATATAAATGTACAATAAAGTTAATGAAAATTATGATTTTCTACTACGCCATAGCTAATTAAAATCACAGAAATTAATTAAAACAGAAATTTTTAATTCATTTCTGTGATTTTAATTAGCTATGGCGTAGTAGAAAATAATAATGTTCAAACTCTTGCACTATTTGAATTACATACAATGTATTGGGTTGGCAACTAAGTACTTTCGGTTTTGTAGTATAAAATAAAACACTTTTTTTTTAAACAAAGAATAGTTTTTAATCAATTATATATTTTCCATTTTGCTCAATGACCTTTTGCCATCTTTCTTTCAGCTGCATGGTTCCGCGCTCATAAAATTTCTGGTCCTTATCAGCAAAAAACTGAACCAGATGCGAGTAAAGGTCATCGTCATTTGTGAAAGTTTTACCATTCAAAGAATTCTGCAAACTTCGAAATAAATGGTAATCAGATGGTGCTAGATCAGGGCTGTATGGGGGATGTGGCATCACTTCCCAGCCAAGCTCCAATAGTTTCCCACGAGTTGCCAAAGATGTGTGAGGCCTTGCATTATCTTGGTGGAAAACTACACCTTTCCGATTTTACAATTCTGGCCGTTTTTCTTTGCTGGCTTCATCCAGTTTTATTAATTGTTGACAGTAAACATCGGAATTGATCGTTTGGTTCCTTGGAAGCAGCTCAAAAAAACACAACACCTTTGTAATCCCACCAAACTGACAGCATGATCTTTTTTGAATGCAATTCAGCTTTCGATGTGGTTTGAGCTGGTTTATCGTGTTTGCTCCATGATCGTTTTCGAACTATGTTACTGTACAGGACCCATTTTTCATCACCAGTGATGATTCTTTTTAAGAAAGGGTCGGTTTCATTTCGTCTAAGGTGCATATCGCAAAAGTTGATTCTTTGTGTTAAATGAATTTCTTTCAATTCCTGAGGTACCCAAATATCAAGCTTCTTAACTAGCCCAAGACATTTTAAATGTTTTTCAATTGTTGCGTGCGATACATGTAGCCTCTCCGCAACCTCTCCAACAGTTATATGACGATCCTCTTCAATTATGACTTTGATTTGGTCATCATCAACTTCAGTACGCCGACCAGAACATTGCTCATCTTTGAGGGAAAAATCTCCAGAACGGAATTTTTTATACCAATTCTGACACGTGCGCTCTGTTAAGCAATTAGCACCATAAACTTCACATATCTTTCTGTGAGCCGCAGCAGCTTTCTTTCCTTTACGGAAATAAAATAGTAAAATATGTCGAAAATGTTCGTTTCTGCACTCCATTTAAAATTAACCCACAACTAATAGCTTTAATAAAAATCACGCACTACTTGCTTCTGAAGTTACGTCAATGTGACTAGTATCACGCGACAAACGGTAAAATACAGCACTAACAGACGTTATACAAAAAATAAAGCAACGCTCTCTATCAGTAAAAACCGAAAGTACTTAGTTGCCAACCCAATACATCAATGCTCGTTTGTTTCTCTTAATAAAACACTCAACACCTCTTTCCAGTTTAATCTCCCTAAAAATATCGAGCAAAAATTGATTTTAAATCGTAAACCTTTCTGTGGTTATGATTGTACGTGTATATAGGACCAATAAAGCGTTCTATTGAAGTGAACTCAATAATAATATACAATGAACTTTATTCAGCGACATTTCGCTTTTAAACGATTAAAAGGAATGAAAAATCGGTTTCGGGAATTTTCTAAATAGCAAACGATCTATTCAGAACACGCAGCACTCACAATAATAACGTGGATTAATTCCCATTTAAATGAGTTTCTTTCTTGCTTAGAACACCAATAAATATTAATAAAAGTATCAATTATAATTTATGTCTTGTATTTTAATTTTATTTTTAGATCGTCCCGAATTCTTTCACATATACATAGCCTCTACCTAGTTGTTTATTAGAGGTTTCGTCATTTTTTCTTTATTTGTTTACGTCTCCGATTCCCATTCGGATTGCAATTTACTTTCCCTTCCGGTTATACAAGGCATTCGCGAGACGTTTCCGTGCCGAACTAAGTTTCCAAGTCAAACAACCTTAAAATCTTGTTTTAATTCTCGATTATTAGCAAACATCGTTTGGATGGGGCTCGACAGTTCGACAGCTTGATTTATTGTTTTCGGCTCTGTAGCACGCGATCATTCGCAGATAGAGGCATTGAACAGATTGAACAGACGATACTCTAATACGGAAATTATACGAAATTAACGTATCGAATTAACAATTGCGATGCGTTCTCGTTTAGCTATCGTAATCTTGACGCAATTGGCTTCTTGTATGTTTGTAAACCCAATTCACTTTGCCTAAATGCAAATACGCAATGTTATTAAGGCTTGTTTATTTTAGTTATTAATTGTGGGGACGAGTCAATGATTAATCTAGCTCTCGGAAATATCCATTACTTTCAATGATTACCTCTTCAATTCGCCCCAAAACTCTTGCTAACGAATCCAAATTTTCAAGATAGGAAAGAGGATGGGCCAAATCTTGCGAATAATGACAATAATATACGAGGGTGGTTCCATAAGTACCCGACCTGACCTAGAGATAGCGGTAGTGGTTTGAAAAATATCACTGTGTTAGAAAGTACACAATCTATAAAGCATGTGTTTCAAGTTTGAAGACGCCACGTTGTTTAGTATTTGTTTGGCAGCCATCAATAGTGAACGTTTGCAGTTAATTTGTAAAAAATGGAGAAAATTGGTCATCGTCACGTGATACAATACTTTTATTTGAAAGGCCTCAGATCAATCGATATAAAAGCTGAACTGGATTCTACTCTAGGTGAGTCTGCTTCTTCGTTTACAACAGTGAAATATTGGGTAGCTGAGTTTAAACGAGGCCGTACGAGCTGCCAAGACGAGCAATTGCAGTGGTCGACCAAATGAGGTGACGACTTCAGAAATGGTGAAGAAAATCCACAAAGCGGTACTGGACGATCGGCGACTGAAAGTGTATTTCAAAAAGTGCGGTACATCGCATATTACCTGAAAATTTGGGCCTGAGGAAGCTGTGTGCAAGATGGTGCCGCGTATCAGTCAGTCGAATGGTTATAAGATTCAGGGACACCGCGTCGCATTCAAGAGGAGGTGGTCAATATTTTTTGCAACTGCAAGCTTTTAGAAATAGACGAATGGCAAGTCCAGAACTCGGTAACCAACTTGAAGCTAGCAAAAATGTCAAAGTTTCTGCTTTAACTATAAAGAGGAGATTGAGGAAAGTAAGATTATCTAATGGGAGATCTGCAATTTCCGCAGCACTCAGTACAATGTTTGAGATTTGCCAGAAATCATGTAAATTGGACAGTTGAAGATTGGAAACGAATTTTGTTTTCAGACGAACCTAAAGTAAGTTTGAAATGTTCAAATGATCGCGGAAAAGTAAGGCGAAGAATTGAGCTTCCATCAAAGGCGAAATTAGTTGATGTATGATGTTTAATTATCCCCAATTAAAAATTATGTTAAAAAATAATCCACCAATCAAACAATTTTGTAAACATTGTATAGTATTATTTGAAAAACGCGTTAATATTGAACATAAGTTTACATAATTAGCGCTTTATGTAAATATCGAATAAACATTTTGTCATTTGTTTACAAAAATCGTGGGAATACATATATACAATGTAATAGAATTACATGATTTTAATATTGCATTAAAGATTCTCAAAAATTACGTATCTATAAATATAATAAATAAATGCATATGAAGCATGTAATATACTAAAAGAAAATTTTGTATCTATTGTCCTGCTTTTAAGTTTACCAGTAACACTAGTGCCAGCATGGGTGGATATACTTTACTTTCATTACGTATATCTAGGGACTATTTCAATAAATTAGAGTTTGTCATAGAAACAACCGCACTTTGCGTGACTGTTATCTCGTGCTTTTATCAAATAAGTGTGTGTGCAGCACATGAATAGAAACCCTATGTACGCTTTTTTATCCAAACATTACCAGCGCACGCAGTGAATTACGTCCAGGAAAAATTTAAACCACAATTTCTTAATAGAAATATACGCACGGTTTTTCCTTCTTGAATACGTTTTCATGTGTAAAAATTGTGATAAATGTTTTAATAAAAATGTTTATATTGACTGTTAATATCTGATTTTTCGCTTTTAAGTACTCGACATCAAATTGTTGAGGCTGTCTTTCTGGTGAATCAACCTTTTGCGAATCCACGGCACTTATCACATTTTCCTTTATTTATAAACCACTTTTAGGATTTTCCAAAAGAATTAATTTGTTCAATACGCCATCTTTTACATCTTTAAAAATAATATATTCATTTCCTTTTTAAATACGTTGGTCGTTTTAATCTAACTGTAAATTTTACTATTTTTTACTTCCTTCATCTTGGCTTCCGAGTTAGAACTGCGTCTTCGCCAATACTGGCACCGTCCATTAAACATCGTTTCTAATGATTTTATTATTGTTGGAACTACCAAACTTTGCCGGTGTATCAATAACACTGCAAAATACGAACATATGCCGGCATTTGCCCAATTCATCAGTAATCAAATGTGTCGAAGAAAGAAAGGGCGCAAACGCTTTTCTAATAGAGTTACACGCGCTACGTCTTATCAAGAAATCGTGAAAAAATTGGAACAGACTTTGGCAGAGCATGTGTCACGTACAATACAGATAAAATACGAGGGTGGTCCCATAAGTACCCGGCCTGACTTAGAGATGGCAGTAGTTGTTCGAAAAATATCACACTTCAAGTTTGAAGACGCCACGTTGTCCAGTATTTGTTTGGCAGCCATCGATAGCGAACGTTTTCAGTGAATTTGTAAAAATGGAGAAAATTGGCCATCGTTACGTGATACAATACTTTTATTGGAAATGCCTCAGACCGACCGATAGAAAAGCTGAACTGGATTCTACTCTGGGTGACTCTGCTCCTTCGTTTACAACAATGAAATATTCGGTAGAAGAGTTTAAACGAGGCCGTACGAGCTGCCAAGACGAGCATTGCAGTGGTCGATCAAATGAGGTGATGACTCCAAAAATGGTGAAGAAAATCCACAATGCGGTACTGGATAATCGTCGTCTGAAAGTGCGCTAGCTAGTAGACATAGCAGGCATTTCAAAAAGTGTGGTACATCGCATATTATTTGAAAATTTGAACATGAAAAAGCTGTGCAAGATGGGTGCCGCGTTTGCTCACACTCAAGCAAAGACTGTGTAGTGAAGATGTTTCAATGCAGTGTTTAGCAAAGTTTCACAGCAACAAAACAGAATTTTTGCGCTGTTTCATAAGCATGGATCCATCACTTCACACCCGAGACGAAAGAACAATCAAAACAATGGACTCAAAAGGAAGAACCGGCTCCAAAGAAGGCGAAGACCGTTTAAACTGCAGGCAAGGTCATGGCATCGGTTTTTTGGAGTGTGCGTGGAATAATTTTCTTCGACTATCTTACAAAAGGAAAAACTATCAACGGCAAGTATTATGCGAACTTATTGCAACGTTTGAGCAAAGAAATCAAGCAAAAACGGCCGCATTTGGCTAAGAAGAAAGTGTTGTTTCATTACGACAATGCACCAGCTCACAAATCCGCTACCTCATGCGTCCTATTCGTCAGATTTAGTCCCCTCGGATTATCTTCTGTTCCAAAACTTGAAAAAATGGCTCAGTGGTTAAAGATTTTCTAACGAAGAAGAAGTAATGTCGGCGGTTAATGGCTAGTTTGAGGAGCAAGACAGTTCTTATTATAAAAAGGGTATCGAACTTAATGAACATGGCTGGGAAAAGTGTATAGAGCTGAAAGGAGATTATGTTAAAAAATAATTATATTTCTTTCCAAAATGTTTGTGTTTTCTTTGTTGGGTCGGGTACTCCTGGGACCACCCTCGTAGTGTTTTGACTTTTGACTTATTGAAATTGTCTTTTCTACGGTTCCAATATCGTTGTATTCCTTGTATTTTACAAAACAGTTTTGTCCCAGTCATGTTTGAATTGCTTGAATTGAACTAAATGCCAGGACATATATTTTTTGTTCTGGTGCA
Source organism: Dermolepida albohirtum (assembly GCA_031893035.1). Lineage (NCBI taxonomy): Eukaryota > Metazoa > Arthropoda > Insecta > Coleoptera > Scarabaeidae > Dermolepida > Dermolepida albohirtum. The sequence goes on along the minus strand of JAVIWB010006201.1, from coordinate 10,317 downwards.
AAATAAGAACAGAACATCTACTGAAATAAAAACAAAAGCTTTCCGTTTATAGCTCGAGTTAATACCTTTGCAACTAAATTAGACGAATTATTCAAAATTTTAGATTTCGTAAAATCTATTCTTGGTTTCACTTCACATTTGTTCGTCGACAGTAGACAGTCACCTAGAATGAATACTTCAATTTGTATTTTTAGCGGACTGAATCATCCTGAAACGTAGGAAATTGGGACGAAAAAAGCGTCTTTTATCATTGCATGTACAATTGTATACCAAATATTTTTATTGTCGTCCGTCGAAACGTTTAGAAAGACACGTAAATACAGTAACTCACATTAAGTATTCATAGCTCACGTGTTGTAAGAATGGAAAAATGGTGCTTACACCTTTTGCTTTTGAAGAAAAATGCGTTTTTATTTGGTTCTTCACGATGATGGCACAAAAATTAAAATTAAGTTATGTAGATATGTACGTTCGTGCAGACAGAGGGTAGTAAATGAACATATATTAACAAACGTAAAATGAGCGCAACCTATACATTGTTCTTCTGTGTTCGCAGTTCCTTTTATTCGTTCAAGTCGCTATTACGGAACAGGCAACACTGTTAGTGTTGCCTCCGATCTGATGATTGCATCGTGAAGTTTGTCATTTTTGACAATATATTTACCTCGACAGTTTTATTATCCGGTCGCTATTTCTATTGTTGACAGTAACTTGAAAGTTTTATGTCAGCGAAAAAATGAAATTAACTCGCGAACATTTTCGTGCAATTATTTTTTCATAACTTTTGGCATGGATTATCTCAACAAGAATGCATTGACGATATGGTGATGAAGCACCATCGAAAAACTACAGTATATCGTTGGTACAGTGAATTCAAACTTAGACGGCGTTCTTTGGACGATAAATTTCGTGAAGGTCGTCCCACAAATGTTATTGTGTCGGAAAACATTAATGCAGTGTCTGAATTGATAATGCAAGACCGTCATGTGACATACCGTGAGATCGAAGCATCTCTAGGAAATTAGTAACATCAGCATGTATAAGATCCTGCATGAACATTTAGCCGTTAAGAAGCTATGTTCACGTTGGGCTCAAAAAAGGACTCGCGTCGATTGGTGCCAAGAAGCGCATAAAAATACAATGGCAGTGCTGCAAAGAATATTCACAAAGTCGTCACAGGTGATGAACCTTGGATCTATATGTATGAGCCCGATAGTAAATAGCAGTCGACTGTGTGGGTATTCCAAGATGAGATAACCAACAAAAGTTGTTCGCGCTCGAAGCACATCAAAACATATGGTCGCCTGTTTTTTCGAAAAAACCGGTCACGTTGCAACCGTGTCTTTAGAGAGCTGTAGAACGGTCAATTCCAAATAGTACACAATTATTTGTTTGCCAAAAGTTTTTGAAGAAATAAGAAAAACAAACCGAAAATGACAGATTATTCTCCATCATGACAATGCGAGCTCTCACAGGTCGGTTCAAACGATTGAATATTTGACCGGGCAAAACATTGAATTGATGAGCGTTCCGCCGTACAGCCCTAATCTAGCACCCTGTGATTTCTTTTTGTTTCCACACGTGAAGAATAAACTTCGTGGCCAACGCTTTTCTACACCGAAATAGGCAGTTGAGGCATTCAAAACTCATATTTTGGAGATACCGCCTTCACAGTGACAGCAATGCTTTTCGGATTGGTTTAAGCGAATGCAGAAGTGCATTGATTTTCAAGGAGAATATTTTGAAAAGCAATAAAACGATTTTCGATAATAAATTTTTTTTTCATTTGCTATATAAATAAATATAAACGGCTACCCTCGTATAAAGGAGATTTTAATCTATACTATACTTGCTCGATAATGTCCTAACAGGCGAAACTAGTCGCAATAAATATATAATACATCGTGAAATCTAGACAAAGTATTTTATTTATTTTTTAGTTTTATTTATTCCATAGCAAAAATTTTTATATTCTTATTGTTAACAGCAGCTGTAAATTGGACTGTGCACGTGTTACACGCGTGGACACTTGCTGATTACTTAGTTTCCTCACGGAATCAAATACAGAAAACTCTTAAAATAACCAAGTAAATAAATAAAAGAGAAATTCGTAAAATTACAAAGTCAATATAATAAAACATACTCAGGCCAAATAAAGCGTTCGATTCATATTGTATTTAAGAGCATTTAAATTTTGCACGTCTCAAAGCATGTAAAACGCGGAATATTATAATTATAGTTGTAAATCTAACTAATAAAATCAAAATTAAGATGTTGAACAATATTATGATTTGACTAAATTCAAAAGTTCTAAAACAGTTTTCGCACTGTATTAGTGTTAATACAAACAGGTACTGTAATTACAGTTAAGCTGTTAAAATACATGCATTTATCAACAATCAAAAGTTTTTTTTTACTTTTCTAGCTTCTATAATGAAAGTGCGATTAGAAAAAATATAAACTCACTTGTGAAAAACGACATTTGCAAGCCGATTCAACTCGGTGTAATTCTTCTTGCGCGTCTTTGCTCTCCTACGTTTTACCATTTTCGACTAATCGACCGATTATTAATACGCCATTGGCGAAAGTCAAACTGATGACTGAACTGGTCACAGAGGTGCGTGTTACAAAGATCAGCCGAATTGGAAACAAGGTACCAAAGAATCATATCAATCAGATAACTAATCGACGAGGACGACAGATAATAGGACGGCCCACGTCGGGACGACGTTGGTGAATTGCACAAATTAATACCGCTTTTCGATGGTTCGCGATGGGATGGGCAGGAGGGCGATATCAATTTCGTAATTTGGCGGAATTTATGCTGCAGTCGTCTTCGTGCAACTCGCCCGTCGCTGGAGGCATGTAATCTGACGATAAATTAGTGCAGAAACGTGATACATGGATGCGACGACCTCGACAATTTATGTATTTTGGGTCGATTTTAAAAGAAGATAATTACTAATAATACTCCTACGATCTTAACTATTACTAATGGAATGTTGCGGAATATATACGACACCTTTACTTACTGCTATTTTATACATCATTTTATGAATTCGAAATTTGTAATGTTAGTACTTTAATGTCTAGGAACGAAAAGAAAAGACTTTTAGAAGTGAAACAAAAATGTATTCTTCAATTTAGATTCCTTTCTTTTAAATAGAGCTGTCACACTGTCTCGATATCATTTATTCGTTGAAAAAGTATAATTTTGGTTTATCCACAAAATAGTTTGCAATTACTGCTGCAGGTTTGTCACAAAAATATTGTAACTAATCATGGCTACAATAGCAACGTTCAGTTTATTTAAAGACCTGATTAACAACAGTGGCAAGACTTCACTTACACTACCGGTCATATTTATTTGCCCACCCCAATTTTGTGCTAGTAAGTGGAAGTAATTCCATATGAATTTCTACGAAAATCTTAAACTGTTTATGATATATCGTAAAGGTGTCATGAATTGGAAAAATACCATAAATATTATATAGGCTAATCCCTACAGTATTAACAGTTTTACCTGCATTTCCGAAAGGTTCTACCAATATTGTGTTATTGTACTAACTAATTACAATATTAGGATGTGTTATTCAAAAAGGAAAATAAATTTTATGTCAGTCATCGTTCACCTTTTGTTGCGAAAACAGTGAAATAGAGAGTTATTGTGAATATTTTAATGCAATGCCGAAGACGAAGGAATTATCTGTTGAAGTGCGTGCTATGATAATTGCTTATCATCGTACGGGTAAAAGTAATCGCGAAATTGCAAAAGAATTACGATAAAGAAAGTGGTTAAAAAATTTAAAGAAAGTGGTACATTTTCCAACAAAGGAAGATCTGGACGACGCAAAGCGACGACATCGGCAGATGACCGGCATCTAATACGGATAAGTAGACGCGATAGACGAAAAGCAGCACCAGAAATTGCTGCTAAAATAAACAGAGCGCGTGCTAAACCAATTAGTGTGTCCACGGTACAGGGAAGGTTAAGGCAAGCGAGTTTATACGGAAAAATTGCTTTGCGAAAACCACTACTTCGAAATCAAAACAAGATAAAACGACTAGATTGGGCTAAAGAACATAAGAATTGGACGACTGATCAGTGGAATAATGTGTTGTGGACAGACGAATCGAAGTTTGAACTTTTCGGTAGTAAAAGGCGAACATTCGTAAGAAGATCCGCAGGAGAGAGAGTACTGCCAGAATGTATTGCGCGTACCGTAAAACATGGAGGAGGTTCAGTAATGATTTGGGGGTGTTTTGGTGGAAGATCTATAGGCGATCTCGTCAAAATTGAGGGAATCCTAAGCAAAGAAGGCTACAAGGGAATTTTAGAAAATAACGCTGTTCCTTCAGGACTAAGAATTCTTGGCGAAGACTTTGTATTTCAACAGGACAACTATCCGAAACACACCTCTAGATTGTGTGGCGATTACTTGCGTCAACTAGAAGAGCAAGGGCAAATCTCTGTAATGGTATGGCCAGCTCAAAGTCCTGATCTGAACCCAATAGAGCTTCTTTGGGAAGAATTGGACCGGAAGGTTCGATAACGTGCTCTATAATCCACCACTGTACTGTGGGAACAACTTCAAGAAGCCTGGGCACAAATTACAGAAGATACACTGCAAAAATTAATTGAAAGGATGCCGCAGTTATGTGCCGCAATTATCAAAAATAAAGGTGGGCACGTTGATGAGAGTAAAATTTAATAATAATTAATGATAAAGTTTTTATATAAGAAAAATGTAACTATTTTATGTTTATTTTACACTATTGTATTGGTACAATAAATAAATTTTTAGTACACATTTGATAGTTTAATAATTTTGGCTAAAACTAAGGGTGGGCAAATAAATATGAACGGTAATGTAGATATTGCTCGCATTGTCATGGAGATGAAATACCATCGCGGATAACTCTATACAACTATACAGCAGTTATCCCACAACTATCTGTAGAATAATAACGGAGAATGACTTTTGCAAGGTATGATAGAAGCAACTTTTGATCTTGAATCGGTAGATATACACAGGGCCCATCATGAAGAATTCAATGTTGAAACGCTATTTAATATCAAACTTCGGAACAGAACAGCTAACTTCCCGAGAATTAAACAAGAAACAACTTCCTACTCACGGGTATTGGATCGTTTGTAAAATCATAACAAGTGAATATGTGTTTCAAAAAGAATATACGTATTTCGAATGCATATATTTATTAAACTTTAGGACATACGAATATGAAGCTTTACACGCATATTTACGAACCTCTCAAGTTCAGATTAGAGATGTTTAATATGTCCTCCATCGTTGAATTTGATGGAGCCTGTGGTTGATTGACTTGATCAATAAGGTTGATATATAACCCCTTTCCACAATTAACTATTTGTAAATTCTGTATACGCATTTCGACAACCAAGTTGTCATCATCAGCAGATAATTTCAAAGTGTCGCACCTGGTAAAACACGGCGAAAAAATTGTACGAAAAAATAAACTCCGTACGCGATCCGCACCGTTGAAAACCAAGATGTGCACTTTTCGTACAATTTTTTCGCCGTGTTTTACCAGGTGCGACACTTTGAAATTATCTGCTGATGATGACAACTTGGTTGTCGAAATGCGTATACAGAATTTACAAATAGTTAATTGTGGAAAGGGGTTATATATCAACCTTATTGATCATGTCCTCCATCAGCAACGTGAACAATATCACATCGATACTCATAGCGAGATACTACTGGCCGTTAGCGGTGTTTCCATCAAAGAAGAATGGGCCAAAAACAGATGATCGGGATATCGCACAAAACACATTGATTTTAAGCGAATCTCATACATGTTCAATGGCTGCATGTGGGTTCTGTACACCCAAAATTCGAACATTGTGTTTGTTTACCAGACTACTAACATGGAAAGACGCTTCATCACTGAACAAGATGCGTTGTGCGAAAGTTTTATCATTGTCAATAGCATCATGAATCTCGATACAAAATGCCACACGTTTCCGTTTGTCATCAGAACGCAGAGCTTGTAACAACTGTACGGCTTCATAACCAACCGACGTCTCAAAACACGCCAAATTGTTGTTGTATGCAGTTTTAAACTTCCGACTGGCACGACGAGTTAATTTTTAAGGATTACGTTTCAAAGAAGTTTGAATTCGTGAAACATTTTCTTCAGAAACACGAGGGCAGCTAGGACCATCTGCGAATGTTCCACCCATTCGGAGGATCAATTTGGTAGCTCAACCTGAAACGTCTTTGCACTGTAGCCACGGAATTGCACTTCGCAAACTCGATAACACAAAATGATTTTTGCTGCGGAGTAGTGATTTTAAATATATGACGGTTACCAAGAAAAACAGAAGACAACTGACATCATTATTAAATAAATTAGACTATGTATTCGTTTCTCCAATAGCCGAGCCGAGGCGATAGTTTGGACAAAATAATACATTGTAATACGTATATTCTTTTTGAAACACGCTGTATATTCGTTTTCATAATATGTCAACAGGACAAGAAAGTGAAGTACGGGTGTTTGAAAACAGCTTAACTTCCATCAATGGGTAAGGACAAAGTCTGGTGAAAGAAAGAATGCATATTTCTTTCACCTCACAAAAAAAGAATTAATAAAAACTATTAATTCAATTAATGTCAACTTCAAGCAGTACTTATTTAACGAGACCATTTAAGCCATCCCATTATGTAGTGCAGCTAACTTCACATTGATTGTTACAACTGATATTGAACAGCTCTGAACTAATACGAACTAATCGAAAAAGGTAAATGAAATTCTTTTCCACAATAATGTACGTACCATGTATACGCATTTCGACAACTAAATTGTCATCATCAGTAAATAATTAACTAATAACTCGCACAGAAATATGTCCGCACTATACGCTAGCTATAGAAAGCTAGACACACACTGCAGATTCGTTCCACATAGAATTGGTTTACAGAAGAAAAAAGTCGTTTTCATTTAAACGACGCACCCTCTCACACAGCTCAAAAAACTATCGCAAAAATCAGTGAATTAAAGTACGGATTGTTGCAGTATCCACCCTATTCGCCAGATTTAGCTCCCTCTGACTTCTGGCTGTTCTCACATCTTAAAAAAATTCATGCGCGGAAAACGATTTTCATCGAACGAAAAGGTAATAGCAGCCGTGGACAGTCTTCCGGAATCTCACTTCAGGGATGGAATCCAAAAATTAGAAGATAACTGGAACAAGTGTATTGAACTTCAGGGAGGTTATATTGAACAATAAAATTTATTTCAAACCCTGTTTTTCTTATCGAACGACAAAATTTATTAAACAACCTGATATTAGTGTTATAGTAAACTATTTATGAACATGGACATCATCTAAGGATGATTAGATAAAAAAAATAAAAAAAATTCATGCGCGGAAAACGATTTTCATCTAACGAAGAGATAATAGCAGTCATGGGAGCGTATTTTGACAGCCTTCTCGGATTATCACTTCAAGAATGGAATCCATAAATTAGAAGATCACTGGAACATGTATGTATATTTGGAGTTCAGGGAGCTTATATTGAATAATAAAATGTATTCCAAACCATAAGATAGTGTTTTTTGTATCAAACGACAAAACTTATTGAACAATCTGATATTTTGAACTGTTGTAAGTTGTTCGCGTCTACTTTGTATAGTTTCTCCACATCTCAATTATTTTAGACCATCCATCGTATGTCTAATAGTAAGCAAGATGAAATTATTTCTGAGTTTTGTGAGTTTTTTTTCGGTATTCATGCATTCATATTCATGGTGTTTCGTCTTTGTTTGAGACGACGACAAAGCGATACTTGACCTTTCCAACACGTCCCACTAATTGCGCTAATGTTACAGGAAGACATTCTCTCGGCGTAATAAACTTTACTTTTCTTCTCGTCTAGACGGTTTACGATTACGATTTGCATATTTGTCGCTTTCTCGAGCGGTCGCAACACTCGACGAACCAGACTTATTGGTTACTAAACCGTACCCCGCTTCTCTAATTTAGGCCGAACACGCGACATCACGAATAAAAATTCAAGTTGTTACTGCAGCATTATTTAAAATACTTTATTTGTTAATTGATCACCTTGCTTTTTCTAGAAACACGTAATTCTTAGCTTGGTAAGTTAAAATTTTATTTTCGAAACAATTTTGTGTTCTTTTTTTATCGTGTAATATTAAGACCGACTCGATCTTTTATAATTTTGAGTATGTTAGGTAGTAAACACTGAAAATACCTAATACTTTACGCACATAGTAGTTTAAAAAATCAATATGTGTCCAATTACTTTCTACATGACATACAAGGTTGCAGTCCTGGGCGATGATCGGAAAAGCATAGAATATTATCCGAGCAAACTTCTTTAATTTTGCAAAATAACAGATGAACAAATTATTAAGTACAGCTTTGACAAAACTCGAAAGTTGTCGAATATTTTTGTCGCGCCTGGAAGAGCCAAGACTTACGAGCGAATTTTGTGTTTATCTGGGAAAATTCGCAACCGAAACTTTTTTCAATGTTTGAGTCAACTTTTGGAATATCATTTAGGGAAATTTTGCTCGTTTCCATTGGCGAAATAAGTTTAAAGATGGTCAGAAAAGTTGGAGTTAAAAAGCAGCCCAGATGCTTTAGTTAATGACCTAACAGAAAACCATCGATGCCACCTCGCAAGTAAAATTGGCCGGCTTATGAAAAAAAACCGCGTTTAGCCGAAACAATGAAGAGATGCGTCTTCGGTGAGCCAAAATATATCAACATTTTGCTGTTGGAAAATGGGGAAAGACTTTGTGCCAAATTATATTGCTAACATCTTAAATGTCTTCTTACATTACGTATTACTTACTGCCGTTCCTCAATCACAGAACATATACGGTGACAAGTTAGAACTCGAAGAGGTTACAAAGCCGAATACCTTTATAGAAAGAAATTTGTAACGCTGTGTTAAACATCTTTGCGCCACTGTGATGATATGACCATGCTTACAGGGAACAGGTCTTCCTGTACTTTGCAAAAGGGACAATGAACCAGCATCAATACAAACATGTAACAGAAACTGTTCTGGTACCCTTTATTACATCACTAGATCCAGAGGAAGGTCCTGTTTATCGCCTTTTCAGTATAGCAATACTGCCATGGCCTGTAAATTCATCGAGAATATTTGAAGTGTTTTTAACTCTACTGTTTACTCGTTCCCAAACTCCGATTTAATCCTATGTTGACAGCATGCCGAAGTTAATTCTAGTGGTCGTTCAAGTTAACGACGGTTTGACCAAATATTGAAGCAAATGTATCGTTCAGTTGCAAGTATGAGTTCAAATATTAGCACGTCTAACATAGAAGTACACGTTTTAAATATAATGTGTTTGGATTTTATTTCGTTAAAATTTTAAATTTTCGACAAGTAGTGAGAATGACACATAGGTGGCGCTCTAATTGGTAAAACAAATGCACTGTAATTTAGGTTGGCTATTTATATGTTTACATTCCGATATTTAGATAAATCGGTTGATTAGTTTATTTTTGACAGCTGATTGAAAAAGAGGCAACACGTCGTTTTGTTAAAATGGAAAAAGCAGAGTATCGTGCGGTGATTGAATACTTCGTAATTAAGGGTATGAAAGCTACCGAAATAAAAGATGAGTTACGGGAAACATTAGGAGAATCTACTCCATCATCCGCCACAACAAGTAGATGGGTAAATGAATTTAAACGTGGTAGAACATAACACAATATTATACCACCACTTAACATTCTTTTCGAGATTAAACACAATTATAGTGGTTTACTTTTACCTGCTTTTCGTCATTCTGAGTACAGTGTTGTATATGTAAAGTGAAAGTTTTATTGGATATAAATAGAGCGGCGACGAAAGTGGCAATACCATAGGCGGTACGGTAGAACGGGCAATTGGTGCGCAGTGAATGAGATCATTCACATCAAATACAATACGGTTCACGGTTAGTGTTTATAATAACTTCACACAAACATGTCGCGAAAGTCTGTGCCGTTTGCTACGTCGGTTAGAAAATACATAGCAGAATTTCCCGATTTAAAGTATGATTGATGTGCAGTATTGTGTTTGGTTTGTAATAAGCGACTTATAATATGGAAGAAAGAGAATTGTAAAAAACATGTGAACAGTGCAATACATAAACTGAACAAAAGAAATGAAATACCTTATGCAACATTCCTTTATGATTTTTTATTTATGTTGACTGCATGTAATTTGCCGCTTCGTTTAATCAGCAAACGCCCTTTTCAAGTGTTCTGGAATAAATATCCGCCAAATTATA